>VCCN01003977.1:7319711-7334031 GCA_006491835.1 Architeuthis dux
CCCAATCTGGAATTCTTTGACCAATTGTAATGGAAGCCACTTTAGATCACTGGAGACTTTGATTGATTGGTACGATGGACTTCCCTGCAAATCAATGTCATTTAGCAGAAGGAGAAAAAACCCTCTGGTTTAATCTAATGTCCTGATATCTTTCTCCTTTTTTTCTTTTTAATGCTTCAGCCTTGTTTTCTGTGGCATTCTAAGTTCTGTGGGTCTTGTAAAAGCAGCACTTGAGAAGTCAAAAGCCTGTTGATTTTTTGAGTAACTTTGATGGTCAGAAATAGAAATTCTGTGATTGATTCCTTTAAGGATTCGACTTAAGTATGTCATTCTATTCTCCATTATTGAAAAATATGATTATTATTCTCTCTCTCTCTCTCTCTCTCTCTCTCAATATCTCTCAATATCTCTCAATATCCCCCCTCTCTCTCTCACACACTTGAAACAGTCTTTATTTTGCATTTTATCTATTTTTTATAATATTTTTCATCATTTTTCCTTTCATGTATCCCAATACACAGTGATGGAAATGGGATTTGGGCACTAGGTATACGGTTGTATAAGGCTGTATCTAGAATCGATGCTCAGAGAGGGGTACATCAGGGATGAAGTGAACCCATGCAGTTGGGGCTTCTGATTTCTGGTTTATTTTGAGACCATATAATTGAGAAGTAGGTATATGCCGTACCACCACATACCCGCCCATTTCCACCAGTTACCACTTCTGAATTTAAGGAAGCATTCTCAGTTTTCAGTTAGTTGTATCTTCCTTCTTCTATAACTTCCTAAGTCTTGGAATGTTGAGATCAAGTCCGTTGCTCACTCTGAATGCAAATATATAAGTGTATGTACGAGGGGCTATCCCCACTCCCAAAATGGAATTAAATGTGGTACACAAAACTAGACATTATGCTGCTAGATGTTACGAGTTGACACTATTCTGTGCTAGTATGCCAGGTGATGTGCTTCTGGATTGATTTATTTGTTTCCTCTGGCTTTTTTTCCTGGTGTTTGCGTGAGTGCATGTCTGTGATTTTCACGATGGCTGATATAGTCCGGGGGGCCAGCAGGTGCTACCGTGCACCCTCTCCATGATTTACATCATCATCATTACACTCCTGTCAAACATACGACCTATGGGCTCTGCTCCTATTCGCGCCACTCCGGTGGTCCATAGGATGTAAACCCTTGGTTTAAAGGGTGGGGTCGACCCTGGGCAAGTCGCACTTCACCTTAAAACTACATTGCTCAGGCTGGAGGGTTACTCTGCACACAGGCCCAGCCATCTATGGTCCTAAAACTGTGGAAAACACTCCCCGAAAATCTTTGTTTGCGAAGCCAAGCCATTCATTCATTCATTCATTCATATATATATATATAACGGTGCTTTTCCCCCCCATAAATCTGTATTGTATTATCATCATATTTCCCATCTTAGTTTCATACCTTATTATATCTTCACACATACCATATAGGTTTATATGGCAGCAATAAATCATTAAATGAGTGGCTTCTTTATAGCTTTAAACTGTTTAATTCAATGTCGTGACAAATTCATCACCATCATCATCATCAGCCATTATAAGTCCACTGCTGGACAAAGGCCTTTCCCATCTCATTCCATGATGGCCTATTTTGTGCTCACCTCTGCCAAGTCTTACCAGCAAATATTTCTATCTTGTCCATCCATCTTGTGTCTGGTCTTTTCCTACTTCGTTTACTTTCCCATGGGGACCAATTGGTTAGTCTTTTCCCTATCTATTGTCATCTCTCCTTGCTAGGTGGCCAGCCCATCTCCATTTTTGCTGCTTAATTAGTTGTATAATATCCTTCACTCTAGTCCTCTCTCTGATCCATGTTGTTCTTTTTCTATCTCTTAGAGTTATCCCTAGCATTGCTCTTTCCATGGCTCTCTGTGCTATTCTAAGTTTGTTTTCTGCTCATTTTAAATTATATGATATTATATTATTCACAAAATTATTATCATAATTTGCACACTTTACTATAGAAATCAGCCTGCTGGTATTACTTCTTGTATTGGTTCCTATGTGTTATTTATCATAATGTTGCTTATTTTTAAATTAATGTATGTAGAATTTAAAATTTAATGCATTCTATCAAGTAACTTACATGTTGCAGCTCACTTTACAGAACCGAAAATCACACCAAAAAATGAAAAAGATTGTTAAAAATGATAAAACAAACTTCAGTAAGCAAGAAAAATTGCGAAATAAATCTTTTTCTAAGCGAAAATATCTACCAAGATTTTTCGGTATTTCAGTGGACCAATCTGCAACTATATATATAAAGGAATAAATAATAATGAACTCTTTCATACATATACTCCTGGTTTGTCTTAAATTTATTTGTACATCTAATATATATATATATGTATGTATGAAATCAAATTATGGATAATTGTATATCCAATCGACAGAATATGATAATTATAATGACACTTAATAGTGAGAGCCTATAAGTTCGTTTCTTTATTCACATTTACGATTTGGGACGCTCGTTTAGAAGTCGCTCACACCGACTCCGGGCAAATATAGGCTCTCACTATTAAGTTTCATTATAATTATCATATATGTATGTATGCATATGTTCTCTTGTGGTAAATTATTTATTTGTATATTTGGCTCTTTAGAGATTCTTTTCTTTTTTTTCCTTATTTTAATACATAACCATAAGTTATTTCTTAAGCATAAATGCACATTTTTTGCATGTAGAATCCATGATAAGATTCTAAGCTTTTTAGTATGGTTCAGCTGCTCAAGATCATTTTGAACAATAAGTAATTTATTTATCATTTTTGTCATCAATACTGGCTTGTTGAAAATTATATACACATACTCACATACCTGATATATAGATTAGATTAGATTACACTGAGCAACATGATTTTTGTTCCTGAGTAGTGTGTATTATTTTCTAATTTTTCCCTTCAAACTTTTCTTTTGTGACCAGCAGAGTGATATTTATATGCAGTTGTTTTTCTTACTTTATGTGATTAAAAATGGGCAAATTCGCCAGTTGTCCAATTGGAAATAAGTAGATTTCAAATTATCACTGTCCTGATCAAAAGTTTCAAGTGAATAATTGACATTTTCTATACTTTTTAGACATACTCAATTAGAAAATAATATTTATTACCCAGGAACAAAAAAAAAGAGTAAAAATATATTGCACAGTGTTAGATAGGATTTAGAGCTGTTACACTAGAACTATTCAGTATCATCTTCCACATTCAAGTGTCCATCGGAGTATTCATTCAATTCTGTCGGTCAAGCTAAGATTTCCTATTTGCATAATAAATGGCTTCCTCTGTTGTATAACTGGAAATATGAGCCTACGGGTAAAAGAATTGTGTAATCATTAGCTTCAATTTATTTATTTTAGTTCTAGTTTTTTCTATGATTCCTGTTTCTATTTGTTAATTTGATTTCTTTTCTTGTGTAAGAGTAAGAGACTGGAAGAAGTAGGTTCCTTGTGTAGAGGAAATTGTCTAAGTATTAATTGAATGTTTATCTTTGAAATAGAGGAGAAATGTTAGCCACATCCATAGATGTTAAGAAGGGAGAGAAGGACTCAATAGAGTGAGCAAATCTATGCACAACAAGAAAAAAATGAAAGAAAACAGAACAATATAAAATATATTATTCACTGATTTATTTGGACTCAGTGTCTCCAACTTGGTTATTATTGCCACCATGTTTTGGCTGCAGTACTCTCCAACCTTCTTCATAATCTGTAACCTTCTGGGAATTTTGAACCAAACCCTTATTCAATCCACTGGGCTAGATTGTTCTCATTCCATTGTCCATGCCAGGGGTAGATATCTCGTATTGGATAGCTGAATATACAGCAACTTGTTTGTGTGGACAGACAGACAGACAGACAGACAGATACTCTTTCCTCACTCCCTTCACTTGCTTACCTTTTCTCATTTACTTTCTCTTTCTCTATCCCTCCTGCTTATGTATTTTAACTCTAACCACTTGCATTTGGGGGGTGGGGGTCAATGTTTTTGCCATTTTAACCCATTTTAACCCAGATCCATTTCTACTTGAAGGAACATTATGTGGGATTCTGGGTAGGCAAATTGACATACAATAACATGACTGTACCAGGATGTTCATTAGATGTCACTTAGTATACTTCATGAGTTAAAATCAAGGATAACATATCATATTATATAAGAGACTGTGCAGATCAATTAAATTGTATGTGATACCAGTATCACAGTGGGTTCTTATTGGTTAAGATGACTACAATTAGATCTATACTCCTTGCTTACATTAAAGTTTCTTGGAACTACTGCAGTTATCTCTTTGGAAAGAAATCACCAGCCCCCCCCCTCTCTGTTTCTCTCTATCTATCTCCTGATATTTTGTGTGCTCTTTTCTAAATGGAACTAAGAGCAATAAAAGCCTTTCTTAGTTTGACCATTTTAAAATGACATGGTGGTTTTTACTTGTACCAAAAAGCCTGAAAGGGTTCCATTACTGAAAGCTATGAACATATGCTGGTAGATATGTTTAGCTTTCCTAATTATAACAAATCTACTGGACTGTATTTTTATGTATGATTCGTTATCTAAACATAATGAAAATGTTGTTCAATTTTTTAAAACAAATCGTGACAGGCGATGTAAAGTGTATGCTTTATAAGTACATGGAATGCAAGAAATGATGGGGCAAACAAAATGAACCACCACTAACCGTACCAAAGGTCGGTCTTCATCCAAAGGTGATGCTGTGTATATGATGGAATTGGAAAAGGGTTGTAGCGATATAAAGATGTCTTCGGTTTGGAGACACTTTGTGATCGAAGATAGAGGACCTTGGTTGTGGAATAGCAACAAACACAGTATTTATGAGAAAAATATTATTCACTTTCCTTAGTTTATTTTTCTTCTCATGTGAACAAATTTTTAGAGCGCCAGGTTATCGCATTTACAAGACAACAATGTTTAATTGCTTTTCTTAGGTGTGTGAGCTATTCATGAGTTATGCATGCAAGGCGAATCGAATGGCAAGTTCCGGGGAAGAATCAAAATCATCTTGCTGTTGGGGCGATCTGCCCCAAAAAATCTGCTTACCAGCCACGTGACCCGATACTTATCAAGCTAAGCCACTCCCCTTTTGGTAAAAGGAGTGGGACTACCTTTTCCCATTCGCTGATCTCTAGGGAAGAGGAAAGTGACTGGGTTGGACCCTCCGCCCGAATGACCAGCCAGTCAGCCCTTTAATTATTTCAAGAGGACACCCAGCTGGTGACCTCACCAGGGGAAGAGGAAAATTTGAGTGACCAGCCGGTTCCTTAATTATTTCAAAAGGACACACCGCCAGTGACCATCAGGTCAAATTACCCCCAGTCGAATTTTGATGGTGCCAGCTAAAATCAGTCGGCACGCATGTACACATGGCACCTGAAACTGGGGTCAAATATCAGCCTCTACGCACACCCATATTTCGTTCCGCTAATAGTTCATTCCGCTACAGGGTCCTCTACTATGAGCTCCTTCCAGAAAACCAAATGATTCAAACAAGTTCAGCTCCCAATTAGACCAATTGAAGGCAGCAGAGAAGCATCCAGACTTTGTTAATAAAAAGGCTGTAATATTTCATCAGGATAGATCACATCTGATATTCTGTGAGTATCTTGGCCCAGATTTCTCCTTCTCTCCCATTTTCTGCCTGTCTAGCAATGTGGCCAGGAGAAACTGCTAGTCCAAAATGTCTTGACTGTGTGTGGATCATTGAATTTATCGGCTGCTTTCTTTATTATCTTGTCAAATCCAATTAGAGCAATATTCCCTATTCTTACTTACTTGAAAGCACTTAACATACTGGAGCCCATCTAGATTTTAGCCATATCCCTGTTACCAGGCAAATTAAATTTCACTATTTTGCTGTACAATAATAGTTGCTTGCTGACTGATGTTTATTGCTGTCGACTACAAACAACCAGAGTTTATGCAAAATTTATGCACATTCTTATTCTCAGTACAATCATTGACATTTCTTGACATATTCATATTGATATATAAATTGTGTCCCTCAGTTTTAAGTTAAAGCTTAAAATCTGTGATTAATATGCCATTTGATCTTTAAATGTAAACAATTTTAAATTTGCATAAATCTGATTAATTAATGAAAATTATTATATTTTTAAAAATTGGTTTCTCAATCAAATATCCTTTGAGGAAAGCTAATGTTTAATAACGGTTCGTATATTTTAAAATTCAGTAAAATGTGCTTTTTCTATCCATACCTAAAGACAAATAGGAACCATATTGCAAGACCGTGTGTTAGCAGTTAAAAATGGGGGTAGGGTCTTTGATCAGCCTAATTGCTTTATTTGTGATCTTTTCATAAAAGAATAACAATGCCTAATGAATACATAATCAGATGACCTCTTGGGAGTATTATGGTCATCCAATAAAAATAAAACCTCTTCTTGGATGTAACATTATAAAACAACAAAAATCAATTTCTCCCTCTATCTTATTATCAGCCATATTTGAATTCATAACTAGCTTCATGTTTTTGCATTTATTATTCTTTTTCATACAAAATCTTCAGACTAACATACTCTGTTTGGACTATTTAAATTTGTTGTCTGCTCTATTAGTCTGTTCATAAGACCTTTGGTACAAAGAAAGCAGCTTACCTGGTTTTACTAACCATGACCCTAGACAAGTTTTGGCAATTGAAATCTATCAGAATTGTTTCCCATAAGCACTTTTATGATCTATGAAATGTACAGGCTGGCAAATGTACAGGGTGGCAAATTTCCCCCACATTTGGAGCAACAGGGTCTTGACTTATACAAAAAAATACCCTTCATATCTGTTAACTTTGTGGAAGACATAATGTTGAGATGTGATGACATTTACAGTTTATATAAAGATATCTATTTGACTAGGTTGCATTTCTAGAGTTTTTAGAAAAGAATAAACTCACTTTCAATGGTTTGTGAGACCAGTACACTAACCATTGTTTCCAGTTTATACTAGTTGAAAAAATGCTCAAAGAGAGTTTATATCAGTTTGTTATATTAAAGGATATGGATTTATGGCATGTTACTTGAAGTAGTTACTGTATGTGCTTGTATATAATTATACATAATATACATTTAATTTTTTTAAAAACTAAGCAAATATAACATTGTATCAAATGTGCTGGTAATATGAGTAGGGGACCGTCTACCAAAGCTCGATATGAAGAGTTATGGGACTTGGATAAGTAGCAGTAAGTGGTAGTCTTACAAGTCCTAAACCATTAGTCTTACTGTCCAGCATATACGGTACATAACATTATATGATGGTAGGACCACATTGTTTTCTTTGATCAGTTTTTCTCTTAGATGTAAAAGATTAATCTATAATATTTCAGTGAGCTACTTTTTTCAATTATACAGGATGGCACAAAAGTCACTTTCCATTTTCAAACTTGAATAACTTTTTTAATAAAAAGGTAAAGTAATCTTCCTTTTAGACATATTTATTTTGGACCTTGGGAATTACTTTGAACCAATTGTTGAACCACATACCGTAAATGCCTCCCGCTTTCAGCTTCACAGAATCAAAACCTTTCTATGCAATGTTCCTTGACAGCTCGTAATGAATCTGGCTCCAATACTCAATTTCTTGTTGATTATTATTCTTCAGTTCCTGGAGTGCTTTGGGGTTTGTTTACGTAAACTCTAAGATAACCCCAAATGAAAAAAATCCAGAATGGTCAAATCTGACGAACGTGGAGGCCAGTTATTTCCTGATCCACATGAAATTAATCTGCAAAGCTTAATAATGAAAGGCATTTTCAGGATGTTATATTCCACAATTTGTTCAAAGTAATTTTCAAGGTCCATAATAAAAATATCTTATGGGAAAATTTCTTTACCTTTTTATTAAAAAAAACTTATTTAAGTTTTAAAATGGAAAGTGACTTTTGTGCCATCCTGTAGGTATTTGTGCATCAGTGTATGTTTACAGTTATTGTTTATTTCAAAAGAATATGATACACACTGTTTTAATAACATTGCTCACTGATAGCATTTCTGCTAGGCCTTTTGCGTACACAAACACAAACCCAATGAATATTTTAAACAATTTTTAATTTTTTTATTTTCATTTTTTTAATCTTCCACTTATACTTGAGGTGTCAAGGGGAGGTGGTGACTGTTTCAATTTGTATTCTTTCGAGGACGGGCCAAAGACAGGAGATAGATAACACGAGACACACGTAAGCCGTACTGGTAACAGTCTGCCCAACTTTATTAAACGGTGTAAATATACAAAAGAAATAGAGCTATTCAAATGCATAATGGCTCAAATGCAATCAAATGGCTCTACTCGATACGGTGCAACCAAATAAGTTCCTTGTGAAACAGAAATGGCACTCGCATCACTTTCGTACGTCCTCTTCCACTCTCCCGTATTTTACATGAGCAATCTACCACAATCCACTTCCAATCTTGCCAGGCCTGTTAAAGGGAACTGGGCTTCCCTTCCCTAAGTAAGGAGACATGGGGTGGTGGTGGTGGTGGGCCTTATCCTACCATACTGGCCCATGATGTGTTGGCAGGGTAGGATAGGAATGATGGATAAATGCCTTTTCCAAGGGCATTAGTGCGAAGTGAGCCAAACTGTCTCAGCTGGAGTTTGAACTCAGCTCACTGATTCCATTCTTCATGACTTTAACCACTCGGCCATCCACACCTCCTCTAAAAGTAATATATAATGATTTAGCTCTGTTTTTTGTTGTTTGATACCAATTGAGATCAATACCAGCAGGAATCCATTGTTGCTTAAAGCATTTTGAGTTTTATTGATTCAAAATCATTCATGTGTATTCAAATTATTTATTAAGCTTTGAGAAAACTCGATTTTATTTGACTGTCCAGTAGAAGTGACAGATGTCGCAGGACTAGTGGTCATCACATTAAGCTATTGGGATTTCAGGTCACAGGTAAATATAATTAGCTAGAGTCTCCTGTATGATTCTTAGCTATTACTGACTATTTAAATGATTAGCATTGGACTCTCTTGTTTAGTCACTTCTGGCTCTTTAAAGTCTCTTTAAACTAGTTGGAGAACAATCAACTCCTTTGCTAAGAAATCTTTAGATTTTAACAAATTAAATCTGCTTACATAATGAACAGTGTGATTTTTTTCTGTTTCTCTATCTGTAACAATGGACTCCTTTACTTAAAGGTAACAATTTTGCTGATAAAAAATATCTCCTACCAACCATTTGAAACAATGGACTCTTCCACTGGAATGAGTTCAGTAATTTATTTTCTAAAAATATCATCTCATAGAAATTCAAATATATCTGTGAATCTTTTGACGGGGATTAGCTAGTATACAATATAACATAGTTGTAAGGACCTTAACAAGCTGGCCAGCCGAGTGATCATTGGGATTCAGGTGTAGCACCCTAAAATGAAACTTTGGATGAGCAACTGTTAAAATGATAATAAAATGAAACTTGAACCATTTGTTGTATAATGGGGTGAATGTCCTGTTGCCATGAGATGTCTTGTCGTGGGTTGCTGATTTGCGGGAGGGAAATCGTGCACTTGGACAATCAAAGAAAGGAAGGACTCGAAGACTCATTATAAAAATAGGAAACATATTTTTATTTCATAACATACACTTCGTCGGCCGGAGAGTGAAGAGTGGGAGAGATAAGGAGAACCGTCATTCTGTCCCCAACAGTCTTGTGCCTTCTGGCTCCACTGATCTATGTCTCTTCTGGGTCCTGTGTTTTCTCTCCGAGGGGGTTGTGTTCGGGTCTGCTTTATAGGTTTCTCGAACGCCCACGCAGGTGTCACTTCCGCTTTCCACATCCTGTTTGTTGGACACCCATGCATATACCTATTTCCTAAGGTGACCGGGTCACTTACATTTCCGCACAGGTGTTTGACCCCGGAATAATCTTTTCATGGCAGCATATCATAACATTGAGAAAAGTGACTGGCATTAAGAATCCTCATCTGCAAATTTGTAGCCTTTTTCAATCTGAATTTATATCTAATACTTTTTTGTTTATCTGTTTGTGATCTCTAAGTAACCAGGTGCATTGTAGCCAGAGGTATTGAAACTTGAAAAAAATGCAAAAAAATCTGTGTTCGGGTCTGCTTTATAGGTTTCTCGTGTGATTTGCAATTTAATAATAATAATAATAATAATGTGGGGATCTGCATTGTGCTCACTCATACTGATATAATGACCGATTTGTCAAGGGTGGTAACTACTAAATGCTAATTATAGAACCTTTTTCCTTATTTACTTATTTGATTCGGAGTGGGCTTGGCGGGCTTGGCAGAGATCAAAGTGTAGTATCTGTTCTTCGAAACCGCCATGGCCTCGAAGTTCAGAGAACCACGGCCCTTCGGGGATCCTTGTGGCATGCTCAGATATCGTCCTGGGAGAAGTTGCACAGGATATCTTGGCCAGCTGGTCGGGAGGCGATCACCATTAGCATGCTCAGGATTCATCCTGAGAAGCTTTTGGGACCTTCACCTCCCCTCCCCCTTTATCCCGGTCCTTGTGGCATTTGTCTCAGCGACAGGGATTTGGAATTCTCCTCCCTCAAGTCGCTAGTCACAGGGTTCCCCCTCCTACTGAATCCAGCACTAAATGACCCACAAAGAGTTGATGTGCATTAAATAACATAACATAACACAACTTATTTACTTATTTATTTGCAAATGTGTAAAAAGGTTGTGTTCATTCCGGGTTCATTCTGGTCACATCAGATTGCACATCAGATTCTCTCAAAGGATGATCAAACAGGTCACAGGGTTGTCTAGTTTAAAATGAAATCTTAGTCAAAACAACCCATTGAATAATTCCATTGAGAAGTAATCATTTAAACAGTCCCTCTTACTGAATTAATTATCAAGTGAAACCTTGTTGAGTGACCAAGTAGAGTGACTAAGAAGAAATTTATCTGTAAGAGTTTCGTAAGTATCTTAGCAAGTAGCCAATGAAGAAGAGCTCACTTAAATTAGCATCAAGCAAGATGATAGATTAATTGTGATCTTTCAGAGTCTTTAGACAAGAGACCATTAAATATGTCTTCTGGCAAGTTGGCATAGAGTAATCTGTCTGAGTGTAATTTACAGTCTCAGCTTCATGGCTACTAAGTCACTCAGGTATCAACTTCAGTGTTATCTTAAGACTGATTATTTACCCCTGCCTACAAAATTGCAAGAGATATATGTATTCACTTGTGTCTGTTTGCCCCTGTCTATCTGTCCACATGATACCTCCAAAAGTTCTCAATGAATTTCAATGACATTTTGTTGAAGGGTGGTCTGTGGGCTATGGAAGAAGTGATTAAACATATCGCTCACTGCTTTCCTCTGGACTACATCAGTGAGGTCGAGAGGGGGTTTCTGATGACTGGGCCTCCCAGGATCTCCATTCACCCTGGAGGGGGATGGGGTGGGGGGCACTTCAGAGTCGTTTCATTGTCTGTAGAGACTGAACGGACGCCATTTAAAGAGTTTTAATTTAAAAATCAATTTTCATAACCGACAAGATGAAAGAGAAAAATTCATCCTAATTGAAAGTAATTTGTGAAAAGTGAATGAAGTATTTCTTAATTAAATTTGATTATTAACAATTCTTGCAATTGGTCATAAAAATATCCGATTTACACCATGCTCTCTACCTCCCTGACTATATCGAATAAACAAATATTTTAGAATTGAATATTTGATTGCCACATTTTATCTACTTATATAATACGCCACATGTATATCTATATTTTTGTCTGTAACATTTGTCAATGGAGGTAGCTATTAAATGCTTATTAAAGAAAGAGTACTCTTTTTTTGCAAATGCCTAAAGAAGTTTGGGTTTATTCTGTTTGAAGAAAAAAAGAAAATGCAGAGCAACATAATATTTTTGATATTTTATAAGTACAGTGCAATTGCACAATTATTTAAATATCGCAGTCATTTTTTGATGGCATCGGTAAACTAGTTTGTAAATAAGTCACAAAAATCACTATCTTATTCAGTGTTAGCAAATAGAATCTAAATATTGTGAACAGTTCTAACTCTTGTTTTTATTTTTTAAGTAAAAATAGAATTTACTGCAGCAGATAATGGACCTTATGGACTCCTTTTTGTTGATTTCTTCCTTTATATCAAAAATAGAAACTGTCACATGAACAACGTCTTTTGGCAGCATTGGAAAAAGGGGTGATCAATGAATAAGTTACTTCTTTCGCCTTTTGTTGGGCAGTGATCACTAAAAAAGTCTGAATTTTCAAAAAACAAGCATGAATGTTGGCAGACACAAACTAAGAGAACAATTTAGCGTAAACTTACATTTCAAATTGTACCCTCTACTAAAAAGCTATTTGGGGGGTGGGGGAACAAAATAAACAGTTTTTATAGACATTATAAGGAGTAAATATTTAAATTTTCAGCCCTCAGAAACAGAACCCTGCCAGATGTGAACTAAGGAGCCAATTTAGTATAAACTTACACTGCAAATTGAACCCCCAACTAAAACCCTTTTATGGGGAAGAATTTTCAAAGAAACAAAAACATGTTTTTTCTAGACATAATAAGGTGTAACTGCTTAAATTTTCACCCCTCTAGCTTTTATATACATTTTTAAAATGATTTCATTTCTTCATGTTCCAAAGTTTTTTGTTCCCAGGCAAGGTCCTGATATTTTTGCAATTCGTTGCCTTCTTTCATCCTTTCATCTGCTGAGACAATAACATCTATAATCTGGCAGGTCTTCTTTTCATTGTTTACGACTAGTAGGTCTTTTTGTTTGTCAAAAAAAATGTATCTTATTGTTTTTATTTTCTAGGGCAGCCTCTGTATTGTGCTGATACTCAGGGCCCCCCGAGAGGAATTTCATAAGGCGGTGCAAAGCTGTTTTCAGGCCCCTCCCCTATATACACTACACAAACACCCTCTTCCTTTAGTCATCCTGTTTTCATCGGCTATAACCCTTTTTGCACGTCATATTATATTCGTTCGCCAGTAAATGATAGTCAACCTATTTTATTAATGGGCATATCGTATCGACTCTCGTGCCCCCTTTAATTCTCTGAGGCTCCCCCCTGTCCCTGTGCGATGTACCAGCTGCACCCCACCCCCTTCAGACACTGGACTTATAGCGTTTTGGAACCAAACTCTTCATTTGTTTACATAATTGAAACCCAAAGTCGTTTTCACAGTTCTCTGTCCCTAGTCCTTCATGCTTGTTTTTATATTCCTTTTGAACCCGCTTGGTGCATTCACTCATGATGTGGTTTACAGTAGTATCCTTTTCTCTATAAAGGCGGCATTTGCTGTTTTTTCTGGGTTTTGTCTATTTTTGCTTTGATGTCATTTTGCCCCGGTGCCTTTGTTCCGGGTTACAATGATAAGCGATTCAATTTCTCTTTCCAGAAATCTGTCTCTCTGTAATCATCTCCGTAACTGTTTGTCTGCGCTAGTTTCTGCCTTTTAAACTCTTTGCGGGCAGTTTTCTTTCCCATTTCTCTTTCCTTGTTGCATTCCCCATGATTCTTGTATCTATCATCCTTTTATATCTTCATTATTATTATTTGTTCTAGATTTTCTTTTTTGATCATTTTCATTATCATTATAAGAAGAAGAAGATGATGATCAGAAGAAGATGACATCTGGTGTGAACATGCAGATGCATGACACATTAATAATAATAATATAATGTTCTCCTTGGTTAGGGTTCCCCCCCGCCATACTGTGTTGTTTGGGCACCCATCAGGGGTGTATCTTGGGCAAGATAGCCGGATGGAGCCCATCCCATCTCCAGGCTTCATGCAGAGTGCTTAGTAGAGAGGCATTGAGTACCATTTGTAAAGTCCTTTGGTATGACTCGGCCATGGATTGAACCCTCGACCTACCAAACAGGAGGAGAGCACTTTGCCACTGGGCTACAGTGATTCACTTGTATACTGTTATGAAAAATATGTGCATAAATGAATAATGATAATTTCCAGGCTGATCAATGGCTATATGGGCCATTATAATTACCTTTTGTATTTACAAATAAGACGCGTGTTCTTTTTGTAACTTCTTATGATATGCAGCCGAGACCAATGAATATAGTTTTATCTATTTGTCCATTTGCAAAGAACCCGATGGATTAAAAATATTCAGAAATTGATACTCTAAATATATTACATATGATATAATATCTCTTTATTAATATTAATGTGTTTATACCTATGTATGGTATGTGTAATGCATTCAGTAAATCAAAACACATGGTATCTAGTCATAAGTTATCTTATTACCTACAGAT
>VCCN01003977.1:7340475-7353746 GCA_006491835.1 Architeuthis dux
CTCAATTCAGTAATTTTGTGGTACCATTTCTTTACTCAATTCGACAGTTTTGTGATACCATTTGTTTACTCAATTCAGTAATTTTGTGATAACATTTCTTTACTCAATTTGGTACTTTTGTGATACCATTTCTTTACTCAATTCAGTAATTTTGTGGTACCATTTCTTTACTCAATTCAGTAATTTTGTGATATCATTTCTTTACTCAATTTGATAGTTTTGTGATACCATTTGTTTACTCAATTTGGTAATTTTGTGATACCATTTCTTTACTCAATTCGATAGTTTTGTGATAATTTTGTGGTACCATTTCTTTACTCAATTCAGTAATTTTGTGATACCATTTCTTTACTCAATTCGGTACTTTTGTGATACCATTTCTTTACTCAATTCAGTAATTTTGTGATACTATTTCGGTACACAATTAGGTGCTTTTGTTATACCATTTCTTTACTCAATTAGGTACTTTTGTGATACCATTTCATTACTCTATTCAGTAATTTTGTGAAAGCATTTCTGTACTCAATTTGGTACTTTTGTGGCACCATTTCTGTACCCAATTTGGTACTTTTCTGATACCATTTCTGTAATCAATTCTGTACTTTTGTTGTACCATTACTTTACTCAATTCAGTACTTTTGTGATACCATTTCTTTACTCAATTCGGTACATTCATAATACTATTTCATTACTCAATTTACTCTAAATATAAATATTTAGCTCTTATTAAAGGGGTAGTAAAATGATATTTGTTTAAGATTTATATAATACAAACGATCATATATACTTTCTTCTTTCTCTCCAGATATTATTTTCCATGTGCGAGCAACAATTACGATCAATAAGTCAATGTTTTTTTGGTTTTTCAGAACTAGTAATGTTATTAAAGTAATTTTTATTACTTATTTTATTCATTAGATGAAATATTTTAAGCCAATATGTTATTACTTTTGACTACTTTTTACCTTCATCTTAATTTTTGGATTTTTGTTTGCTCGTAGCCACTCCAGTCAGTGGCTGTAAATGAAATCAAGTCTCTGCTGATGTTTTTCTCGATTTAAACATTTTAAACTGTTTATTTTTTTTATAGCAACATAAATAAGGATTCTTTTCAAGACAAACATTTTGCATATTCAAATCATTCAACATGACGTGACATAGTAGCTGACGTCACTGGTGTGAGGTAAAAAAGTGACCCTTTGGAATGAGTGAAATGTTGGTTGGAAACTAGTCAGAAGCACCGACAAAACAAAAAATGTTGACAAAGTTTTAAAGAGGAGCCTCTGCAGCTTGAGAGAAGGAAAATAGGTATGACTTAGCGAAGGTGGTCCCGATTGGATGTCACGCAGGATAATTTTTTTATCCGACAGAATATGATAATTATAATGACATTTATTAGTGAGAGCCTACATTTGCCCGGCGCCGGTGTGAGTGACTAAATCGTAAAAGTGAATAAAGAAACAAACTCTGTGCTGGGATCGAACCTGCGTCCACCTTGGCTACCTTATATACGCAGGTACTGCTCTACCGATTGAGCTAATGAAGGTCAGATGGTAGGCGGGAGTCTTTTATCCTACACTTTATTGGCTTCTACATGTTCGTATTTTAGGCATGAATATAATGCGTCTCTCTTATGTCGACAGTATGAAATCAGTATAATTTATGTATTTACTT
Source organism: Architeuthis dux (assembly GCA_006491835.1). Taxonomy (NCBI): domain Eukaryota; kingdom Metazoa; phylum Mollusca; class Cephalopoda; order Oegopsida; family Architeuthidae; genus Architeuthis; species Architeuthis dux. Next base: position 7,342,150 of record VCCN01003977.1, read on the forward strand.
TTTTTTTCTTCCCTGAATTCTCTTATTTGTCGTACTACGTTTCAGTTGGGACCACCTTTGCTAAGTTGTGCCAAAATAAGAAGTCTTATTAGTCCAGCAGGGGCTACCGTGCACCCCCTCCCCCATGATTCTACATTTAGGATAACAAAATGTTCCTTAGGATGTCCTCTTTCAGAAAAAAGATGTTCCTAGGAAAAAAGTTGGGAAGAACTACCTCATTTGCATGAAACAAAATGGCCGCCAGCACACACCAAAAAAAAAAGAATTTTATATCTCATCTCCCAGAGTACTTTAAAAGGCTAAATCATGGTTTTTGGTTTGTGCTGGCAGCCATTTTGTTTTATTCAAATGAGGTAGTTCTTCCCAACTTTTTTCCTTGGGAACATCTTTTTGTCAGAAAGAGGTCATCCTAAGGAACATTTTGGTATCCTAAATGTAGAATGTGGGGGGGGTGCACAGTAGCCCCTGCTGGCCCCCGGACTATATTTGTAATTCATGGAGTGATAATGATAATTTAATTGATTTTTGTGTGCCTTAGAACGATTATCAAAATAATTTTCAGTTATGAAGAGTTGTCGTTGCTTCAAGATTTATTCTGTCTGTGAGTTGAATGTCTGCTTCTTAATTATTATCATCAGTAATTGGATTAATAGTAGTAGTATTAAAAAAAAAAGTTCATTAGAATAATGCAGACGAGAAGAGGGTTGTACTTTTCTCCAAAGCTTAAGTTACTTTTATTGTCTTTTTTTCATTGACAAAAGTATTAACCGTTTAGCTATAAGTTATAGTCTTTGAATTTCAAAAATATTACAAGTGACAATCCAGCTAAAACTAGAAAAAATTATAGTAGTACTTTTATATGACAGCATCATATCATATATACACTTAGTAAAGCACACACAAAGACATACAAACATGTGTAGGATAAATAGGTTATGAGAGACACAAGCAGGAGTTAGGATAGATAATGTGTTAATAGTCCATACCCTCACTTATAATTATGGTGGAAAAATCTGTAAATTTTACATCTATATATATATACAAATGTACACTTTCCACTATCACAAGGTTTGAGTGTTTAGGGACTAAAGCTCTATTATCAGTTTGTCTGGTAATAGTTATGAAAAAATAATGAATGTCTTTCAGGTGGCGATAGTTCAACTATGGCAGTGAAGAATTAGATAACATGAATTTGACTCCCATTAATTTGAATGAATAAGACCACCCAGTAACAGGGAGCTCACTATTTTGTGTTTTGTACAAGGCAGAACATTTTTTCCCTTTGAATAAAAATAAATCTATAAAATCAATTAAAAATAAATTTAAAAAATCAATAAAGAATAATCCTCATAAAGTAGAGAAAAGAACAAACATATTTGATTTTGTATATTTTTTGTATAAGTTTTTTATACCGCAAATGTAATAGCCACATCCAGGGATTTTTCTTTTTTCATATTTTTGATACTGGATCCGTCAGAGGCTTTAAAACAATAACAGCTATAAACCCAAAATATATATGTATATGTTTTTACACTCAAAATAAAACGGAATTTTGATTAGGTAGAAGAGCAAAAAAAAAAAATTGGGGGGGAGACAGAATTCAAAAGTTTAATTGCAGCTTGAATTTTTTTGTCAAACTCCAGTCCAAGTCGGAGGCTAGAGTTGACTTTGCCCCCCCCCCCTGTAACAATAACAAGAACAATCCTCACCTAATTTAGGGGAGTAAACTCTTAATTGTTTGTCTGTCTCGTCACATTAAAGCAAACCCATATATAAAATTAACATTCCCCATCTGTGATTTGAAATCAAGACCAACTAAGCCAAACTGACAAATCTTACATATTCACGAAAAACTACGTTATTATTTTTTATTTATTATATATACAATACAAAAGTTGCAGTAATCATCTCCAGTCAGAATAGAAGTAGGAGTGGAGTTTGACCCTGCAGCAGCCAGGTTTGTTTTGCATTTTATTCATTCAGTAACTATACCATATTACTGATAATTGAATGCTATATGATATCTTCTTCTCATATCAACTCTTCAATATTTATTCACTAGAATTTTGAGTTTTGATATGCCAAAATGTTGCTGCATTGGCAAGATTGTTATCTGGATGTAAATGATGTCTCTTTTTGCAGTCCATGTGAAGATATGCCTTCGAGATAACTGAAATGGAAGTCTCCCATTTATTGGGAAATGTCTTGACTGGGATTTGCATGATGATTATATCATCTCTCTACAAGTAATTGGAGTGTTCATTTCAATTCCATGATGAGAGATGTTTATCTTCTTTTTGATTCTGTCCATTTTGCTATCTGTCTAGATTGACTTGTAGAGGTCAACAGAATATGAGGACCTCTGCTTTAATGAAGAAGATTTCAGTATTTATTCTTTGTTTGATCACATAGAAATATGACATACAAAACTTTTTACAAAAGTACCCTGGCCGGTCCTGTTCAAAGGAGTGATGTAGATGCTGTATCAAAGGGGTGACATAATAAATAGTTAGGGTTAGGGTGCTCCAACTGAGAGCACAAGCACAATTGAAAGCCGACAATTGAATAGCCACTGTATACTGCTTCAGAAGCAATGAGTCGATTGTCGTTTCATTTTATGTTTCACAAGTAATTGTGAGGCAGTGTCATTGGTTCGGAAGTGTTATGATATACTGCCACAAAAATGTAAGTGACCCGCTCACCTTAGGAAATAGGTATATGCGTGGGTGTCCAACAAACAGGATGTGGTAAGCAGAAATGAACCTGCGTGGGCATTCGAGAAACCTATAAAGCATACCCGAACACAGAGCAGACCCGAACAGAAAACTCGAGACCCAAAAGCAGAGGACAGAGACCCACCCAGGATGCAGACCGCCTAAGGCTGGGAAGGCATAATACCAAGTTTCCCCTGTTGGGAACGGTCTCTCAGCACCCATCATCTCTCTCCCACCATTCACTCACCAGCCGACCAAGTGTATGTTATGAAATAAAAATATGTCTCATATTTTTACAACCAGTCTTCGAGTCCTTCCTTTCTATCCAAGTTCACAATTTCCCTCCCACAAATGAGAAACCCATGATGAGACATCTCATGGCACCAGGACATTCACCCCACTATACAAGAGGAAGCACTTTACATTTACGTATCTCTGATTTATCACTCCTTTGTTATGTCACTCCTTTGTTACTAACCTTTTCTGGCTTATGAATGAACTGTTAAAGCTATTTATCAGACAAGGTTAAGTTTTTAATCATTCAGTTACTTAGCATCTAATCACAAGTTGGTCATCAAGAGAGGACGTTTTGGACATTGAATTTATATTGCTCAAAAGTAGAAGCTAGCGTATCATTTCTCATTGACAGATGTACATATATCATCATCATCATCAATATCATCATCATCATCATGTCCACTGCTGGACAAAGGCTTTTCTCAGCTCCTTTCATATCGACCGTGACTGAGCTAACCGCTGCCATGTCTTACTGACAAACCTTTCTATCTCATCACTCCATCTGGTCTCCCCCTACTGCATTTGCTATCACCAATCTGCTAACATTTTGCATCATCTTCCTACTATGTGTCCAGCCCATCTCCATTTTTGTCGCTTAATTTACTTTTCTACAAGATTCTTTTCACTCTAGTTTTCTATGTTGATCCTTTTCTAAACCAGTTTTACAACATCTTTTATTAAATACAACTTTGATTTATTTATTGAATCACTTTATAATCATTTTCCAGTTCTTTTCTCCAGCCTTGAAAAAAAAGAATTTAGAATGATTAGATTAGATTTTGAATGAGAATTATCAGGAAATGCACTGTTTTAAAATAACTTTATCTAAATAGTGTATCTGTATTTTACTGTGGGACAAAAAAAAAAGCCTATTTTATTTATATATATTTTATAAATTTTCCATTTCATGTGCCATTTTGTTACAAATTTAATTAAAAGGGAAAATCAGATTTTTAACAAAGTCAAAATATCAATTTTATTATTTATTTTTATTATTAGATGAAGTGTTTCAACCTAATATTTTGTATTAATTAATTAAAAATGAATAATAACATTGCATTAATAATACTACTAGTACTAAAACATAAACAAAAAACATGGCATCGATATTCGGAGTAAGGAGTGGGTTTTAAAAGGTAAGATTTGGCATGAAAGCCATGCCATGAAAGCTTCTGTGGCTGAGTGGCTAAAGCAGCTGGGCATAACCAAGGCTTCACTCTGGCAACAGGTACTAGAAGTTTACTCTTTATTTCTGATCCACACTGTTTATTCCCTGCTATAGAGTGACACTCTGAGTTGTGATTTAGAAAAAAAAACAACTAAAAATTGAGATGAATGTAAAAAGTAGTCACAAATTAATACAATATTGGTTTAAAGTCAAAAAAGGTTTTCTCCTAGTAGCCAAAGTAGAAAACTTCAAAAGCCCTGGACAAATGTGGCTTGCATTTCATGGCTGTTAGCCTTCTCCTATGAAGAAAAAGAAGAATTTTGAATGCATTTTTATCTCTGTATTTAGATTCAAAGAGTAGAATTACATTTTTACAAGACTGACACCAAACCTAGGTGAACACATAGGATGCAAAGGTCCTAGGGGCACAGTGAAAAAAAAATAGTCATTAGAATACAACTGGGAGCATAAATTTTACATCTCATTTGAGCAAATGAAACTCTTGTGCAAGTTTTTGGTCATGCATGGAACCCTTGCGCTGACCCTTTATTCTGGTATGAAGTTAATTTTTTAATTTTTGATTTTGTGGTAATGAGCCTTATCTAACTGGCACTTAGAATTAAATCTCAGATGTTGTTGCTCTATCCCTGAGTGATATGTGTATGGGTAGGCTGCTATTATTCTTTCTGTCCAAAATGCAACCGCAGATAAAAACATCTCCAAATATAGATTTTTTTAAAAACCTACCAAAACTAAATTAATGGAAACTTGGCATTAGGTTCTTGGCCTTTTATTCTTGTTCTGATATAAATGCAAAAAGGGCTGGAAACAATAAACAACATATCCCAACATTCTTTATCCTAACACCCTCCTTCCAATCAGGGATGGCCCTAGGGGTCCTGGCGCCCCAGGCAAGCTTTGACTCCCTTAAAGGTATGTCAAACTTGCTTAAGAATTGATTTTATTGTAAGAAATATGTTGCCATTCATGAGACAATGATTGATGAAAATGCTGGAATAAAATTATTTGTTTCTGATATTTAGAACCGAAGATTGGCTAGAGCATCACCTCTGGTGACCAAGGTTAGACTATGTGAGAAGTTGATTTTTTTTTTATTCTCCATGCCAAATATTAGGTCAATAGTCCTTGAAGTTTTGGCATGAAAGATGCATGGACAAACAAACAAAAGGCTAGTATAGATATAATGGTTTTTAAAGAATTGTAGATATTTAAAACAAAACATTGTTTTATTTCTGTTTTACAGTGAGAATAATAGATATATAGGAATATAAAGTTTATTACAATAATCAGATAAAATAAGACAGTTCCGACACAATATCAAAGTTCCAGATCATTATGTGGTGAATATAACATATTCATTATTAGAACAAGGAAAGACTGTCCGTTTACATTACTGACAAATAATTGTTATCTTTACACGTTTTTGTTACATACAAACACTGAACAACAACAAAAGCACAGGTGCATCATTTTACATGACATAAATTTATTTGTTACAACTTTTTGACTCTTTTATCTATTCATTTTCCTATTTTTTCATTTGCATTTGGAAATATGTACTGTCTCAAAGTAGCACTTGGCACCCTGGGGGACTGCCCATGTTGCCAGTATGTAGAGCTGTCCCTGCCTCCTTCCAATTCTTTGTTCTCACTGTTTTTCTACATTGAACTGCACAGCACAAATAGATACCCTCATCTCATCAACAGTCAGAGCCTTTAATCAAGTCCATTTTAAATTCACAAGTTAGTGTCGATTTACAAAATATGTTTTCTGGATTATAAGTCATTATCATCATCATCAGCCGTTATAAGTCCACTGCTGGACAAAGGACTTTCCCATCTCCTTCCATGACAACCTATCTTGTGCTAACCTCTGCCAAGTCTTACTGGTCTTTTTCTACTTCGTTTACTGTCCCATGGGCACCAATCGGTTAGTCTTTCCCCCCATTTATTGTCATGTCTTCTTGCTAGGTGGCCAGCCCGTCTCCACTTTTGCTGCTTAATTAGTTGTATAATATCTTTCACTCTAGTCCTCTCTCTGATCCATGTTGATCTTTTTCTATCTCTTAGAGTTATCCCTAGAGTTGCTCTTTCCATGGCTCCTTTTCTGTGGGTTTCACTTATACCTACGATAGATCTTAGATTATAAGTATCATTGTTTATATAATTGCTTCTTCATATAGAAATAATAATTGTGCTTTAAAAATCTTTGAATCTTATTATGAATGTTTTTCTTTACTTACACGTGTACTGTGGTGTGTCATGTGGTGGTGTATATGGTGGTCAATGGCTTAGTGGGTCACCTCTGTGATGGGTGGCCATGGATTTGAGCATTTCTGCCACACCCTCAATCCAACGCCTTCGAGGTCGTCCTTGTGCCTGGACACCTGAACTTGTGAGATTGTTTCATCAGTTGCCGTTCTATTCTTGTCAGATGTCCGAACCATTTAATTATCTGGTGCTAGATTAATTTGTGAAATGGCATTGCTTCGACAAATTTTTCTGATTTTCTCATTACTAATCAAGTCTCTCCTCATCATATCTGCTGCTCCTCATCTCACAGGATCTTTTGTGCTGTAGATTAATATCACTACTCTACTATTTTCTATTACAGTATTAGTATTAAATTGAATGGCTATGCAGAGTCAAAAAAGAAATTAGTGTCCAGTTAAAAATAAAAGAATTTAGTTCCGGGCTCACGGAAGAGATTTTCACATGATGGTGGTGGTGGGCTGTGGTTATAAAAAGTGGGGACCTACATGACCTATTTTCAGTAGGAAATAAGAGGCATTTTTTCTACTTCACAGGGGCGGACCCAGCCTGTTGAGCTGACCATCTTCCAAAATCTTTGTTTTTGGGATGAGGGCTTGTAGGGGGTATTTTGAAAATTATGTATCCAAGATTGTCTAAAATTGCGTTTCAGGACATATCAGCTACTGAAATTAAGTGTTGTCTAAAAGTCTATTTAAAACATGTTTCAAAAGTTTTGTATGTGATCTTGTTGAGCTGACCGTCTTCCAAAATTTGAAAATTGCGTTTCAGGGAATATCAGCTACTGAAATTAAGTGTTTTCTAGAAGTCTGGGAATTGGCATATATAGCGACAGCTTCTTTGAAAACACTTTGTATAGACGCCTCATCAGCTGACCTTAGTATCTTTGGTTAAGATATAGTTTAAAACTTTTATTACCTCCCTACAAAATATTTGCCGAAGTAACGATTTCGGCAAATATTTTTATGGGCCTCTGGCCGCCTAAAGGGAAAGAGAAGGCTGTCATGTGTTGAAATGAAAATATTTAAATCTTGTTAAACGCTCAGAAAAGAGATTAAATAAAAATGTTCAAATGAATTCTGAATCCACCCCTGCTTCAGTCAGTTTTATTAATGAAAGCAAAATACATCAAATAAGCAAAATCTTTCTTCTCTAATCTATTTTAACATCAAGAAATCTTGCCCTGAAAAGGTCCCAAAAGTGTGCAGTCTTACATCAATTCCTGTACAAAACATATTTGCAATATCTACCAAGTCTATTTCATCTGTCTTTTCTTTTATGGATGGACAGCAACATGCAGTGGTCTCCTGTTTCATTGTATTTCGCAACCAGTTTTTAATGCGGCACATTGTCGAGGCTGATTGCTCACTTACAACATTCGTAGCTGGCAAAACTAGATACAATCTACAAGTAGTGTCCATGGCATCTTTTAAAAATTGAATGCTTTTAATCATATCTCCAACAGCGTGTCCAAAGCAATGCGTGAAGAATACTTTTGGGGATTCTGATGATATTTTCTTGGAGACACCATTTCTAAGGCCATTCTCTGTGCACCATCATGACTATTTGACAATGGAATACTTAATCTTACCAAAATGTCCTTTATAACAGTAACAAGTGTATCAGACTTTATATTATCCACTTTGTAAAGTCCAATAACATCTTCCCGAGCTCCGTAGTTTTCATCGACCCACCGAAAGCATACAATAAATTGTTCATTTTTACTAAAGTCTGTAACTTCATCAGCCATAATTGAATAGAATATGCTGTTATTAATATTTTGGCAATGTCTCTCAAAATTGTAAAAGCCTAATCTGCCCATTCTATGTATCATTATGGAAGTATTTATCTTGCTTTTTTTCCATCCACAAGGTAATCCTAGTGTCAATCTTTGAACTTTATCAGCTGGTTAAAATTACTTTCATCTCTGTTTTCACGGCAAGCCAAAACTTGCTGGGATTAAAATTGTATGTTTCGACCAATAGTCATAAATATCTTGCGATTCTTTTCGGTTTTCTTCGACCTTACTTTCATTTAAAATTTCGTCTACATCCTGGGAATTATTGGCGAAACATAAGAGCTTGGCATAGTCTTTTGAAAATCTTAAACCTTGTGTTTGCGAAAGCTTTCACTGGCTTTTTCCAGTTCTGAAATCTACAGCTTGTAAAAGCCTTGTCTTTGTTGTTGGCTTTTGTTTTCAGATTTTTCATCTCCGCGGTCATGCAGGTATAACAAAATATGCCATCCAAATTCACATCATAGTGTAACCAAGGAAACTTTGTAAACCAATCAGAATAAAAAGATCGCTCTTTTTGACCAAATTTTCTCTTAGGAAAATTCATATTTATTTGAAGAATAGGGTTTGGGAGTGCTTCTTCCCATTGATATGCTGACAGCTCGGTTTGCTCATGAGATTTTGACTGGATAGGTTGCACGTCAGATGTTGACAACTCAGTCGGCTCATGACTTGTTGACAGCTCAGGTTGCTTGCCAGACATTTGAATCTGCAAGCTTTCTTTCTGCGATGTTGACAGTTTGGGATCTTCTTTATTATTGGTTGTAGAAACCTTCATGGCATTTAGAATGGATGTAATTGACCGACAATTTTGGCTGGCTTGTTTTAGTAGTTTTTTGTTTTGTTTTCATTTTGTTTTGCTTGAAGGCATATTTTGACATTCTCTGTTTTTGTAAGATAATATTCCAATATAAATAGACTTGCTAGTATGCAACAGAGAGCTAGAGTTTCGATGTAGATATTTACAACATGCTTCTCACATGTAGTGCAAAAGAACGAAATCGAATGGTAAACAATTTTAAAATAAAAAGTTTCTTTCCAAATTCGAACATTCAAGAATCTCTGAGGAAAATATAATTTAATATTTGTCACCTTTTGCATGTCATACATGGTTAAGATTTAGAGCGAACAAATTCATTCGGAAAACATCATTCGTCATATGGATAGAACAGGGGTGGATTCAGGGGGTCTTCCAGGGTCTTCTTGAAGACCCTCTGAATTTTTTCCGAAAATGTTTATTTATACTGTTTTCTGGACGTCTTCCGAGTTTTAAATCTTTTCATCTATGCCTGTCACGCTTTATGGGTCTGTTTCGTTAGTCCTCAACAGAAGCTAACACATTTAAAGTAAGATCCCCTGCCCCCTCCAAAAAAAAAAGGGGCGGATCCAGGGGGTCTTCCAGGGTCTTCTGAATTTTACAAACATTTTTATTCACACTGTTTTCTGATTGTCTCAATACATGATAACCTTCAACATCCTCAGAATTTTTCTGAAAATATTTAGTTATACTGTTTTCCGAGTTTTAAATCTTTTTGTCCCAACACATGACAACCTTCAAGACCATCAGAATTTTTCAAAAAACTTTTATTTATCTTAATTTCAGTAGCTGATATGCCCGGAAATGCAATTTTAGCCAATCTTGGATGTTAACTAAGTATTCTCATTGTCTGTAATAAGTTATTCCCCTTAGGCAGGAGGGCTCTAATCGACTTCTAGGAAGGCGTCTTCCCAACCACAAGGACATGGTTTTTAGGAGTTTGAGAAGATGCACATTGTCTTGAATGCGGTCATTGTAAATATGTATGAATAAACTAGATCTGTATGAGTACGTCTTTTGTTGCATTTTTAAATCTGTTAATATCTGTCATTATAAAAACCTTACATTGGATACATCATTTTTAAAAGAAATTTGAAAATAAAATAATTTCAGTTAATGTTTCACTTCCGGTAGCTTCCGTTCTCCTGACACACGCCTCCTCACCAAATGCACAATTGTCACTAAATATGATATATTCCCACCCAACAGAAACTATGTACTGTTTTTGTTTAATGGCTGACATGAAGCTAGTATTTTAGAGACTTGTTACAGCAGTGATTGTTTAATGGCCAACATGAAGCTTGCGTGATAGAGAAATATTTATTTTTATTAGATTTCTTCAGAACTCCTGATCCAAACAACTTCAAACTCGACACTGCTCTGCCTTGTGTGCTGACTAATACAATATCTGGCGAATATCAACTTTGTGGCCATTTGTCAAGTAATTGCATTGCACACACACACGCCTGGATTGGTCAAAAAATGAGGCCTTCCGCTGGAACTAGCTGAAAGATTCCAGCCTACGGGCGTGTTTTCAGCTGATCACAAATTGTACTTTCATTTGGAAAATATGAATAAATAAATTAAAAGATCCCAAACAATGGTAACTGCTCTCTTGAAAATTGTCTTCTGATACAATCCGAGATTAACTATATAGGCTGTCATCAAGTCATTGCAGGTATCCTTATCAATCCATTAGCTAATCTCAAATTAGTTCAAAAATTAAATCAGAAGTTTTATTTTATTCATTGATTTATTTGTTTTATACAATATTTTTTACAGTTTTCACTAATGATTTTGCATTAATTAAATCACAAACTGGTTAGTGCCTCGACTGTTACTATCAGTTCTAGTTAACTTCTTTTCTGGCACAAAATTTAATTTTCTAATTACCATTAACCAAAGAAATTGCTTTTTAAATGTTTAGCTATCAACAAGTAATGATCATTTATTTGCTAACAGCCACTGGCTAAACAGCACCCTGGAACATGTTGGAGGCATCATTCATTATTGATTACTTTATTTATCCGATTTAGACTTTAGGCTTCTTCATATTTTCCCATGATTGTTCCTTTTTTATTCATTTTTATTTCATATCAAGTATCTTTTCTATTCAATTTATTATCTACTACAATAATGAACAGTGTGATTCTGTTTCCCTGTCTGTAACAATGGGCTCTCCCATTTGAAGGTAACAATTTTGTTGATAAAAATATCACCTACCCACCATTTGAAACAATGGACTCTTCCACTTAAACAAGTTCAGGTCACCTTTTAATAAGGCCTCGGATGAAATTGATTAAACATCATTTATTTACACTATTAAAAAAAGTTTTAAAGTAAGTAAGAGAATGTGGAGAAACTGCTCAAACACCACAGAAACATGGGTAGTTATTTTTACCAAAAGCATATATATATATATGGAATGGAATAGGTTTCTATTGGGAATTAGCTATTAAACAGCTAGTGAATATGCTGGTTAACACCCTGATATATATATATATATATATATATA
>VCCN01003977.1:7387202-7401789 GCA_006491835.1 Architeuthis dux
CCCAGGTATTCATGATCTCTACATCTCGTCTTTCATCTTCTCCCCTTTGAACTTTGTTCGCTCCTTGATTTTGGAAGTTGCCCTTGTAACCTTATCGAGGTCGCCTTTTTGGTGCCGAAGCAAATACGTCTGCATGCGGCTATGCTACAGACTAGTAATGTGTACGACATGCATATGTATATAAACACACAGATTCACTGTGTGTGTGTGTGTGTGTGTGTGTGTGTGTGTAGGTGGACTAGGTCAAGAAAGCAAGAAGTCATTAAAAATGGTTAACAATAAAAAGGCTAAATTTCAATTTCAATGGAAGTAATTCAATAGTTTTGTAAAAAAATCATGAATTCATTTGAGATTAAAGTGAAAAGCTCTTTTCCCCCCAGGAATGCAAAACTTAGCATTCATTGCCATTTTAGGGTTCCGTTGGGATGTTACAGCCAGAATCAAGAAGATGATAATGCAGCATCTTTCTACAAAATTTTATAAATACCAGGACTTTCTTATTCGTCCGAAAACTCATTGGTGGATTTCAGCCACAAGCTAACAACAGAGATAGCAGCATAAACACACTTTATAATGTGCCCCATTAGTGTTGGAATCCAAGAAAGCCAACTACGTTACAACTGAGCCGTGAAAAATCTAGCCATTTTGGAGCTAGATCTAGCAATTTGTGGAGCTAGATTCATATTTTGGAGTCTATTATCGACCCGCGTTATAACGCGAACTGCACTATAACAAATCGCTTTATAACGGGGGAGGGCTGTATTTTCAAAAATGAGGTCAGATCAGGTTTGCTTGCTACCGGTACCATTTAAACCAATACTACGTGTTCCATGGTCGGATGGTCGGCGATAAAGTGACTCCCCCATCCCACTTCATTGTGGATGAGGAGGGTGGATAGCAACCCAGTAGGATTAAAAACAAGACCCATCAAAAGGGCAGATGAACTCCAAGAGACAAAGGCCAGCTAAGTAGAGAAGGTGTCTCAATAAAAAAACACTTCTTGGAGAAGGAAACGGGAAACCACTCCACTATCGATTCTAAGAACAATCGTGACAATATACAGTTTATAATAATGTGAAGGGAGTCAGCTCCTTCCGAACTGATTTCTTGCCCAGTAAGGACGACCATGTTGTTTAACTGCCATCCAGCCTCTGTCCACAAAAGAGGGTTCGTGAAGGGAACATAATCTCTGAAAAGTGACAAAGAAAGGAAGCTGTGGTGAGCTATGATCGCCCATGTCCTGAAATAAAGAAGGAGAAGGAGGACTAAAACTAAAACAGTTATAGATGGCAACAGTTTGAACACAGAATTTCCAAGAAGCAAACAGCAAAATATTTTAAACATTCAATTATAGTTTGTATTTTAAAACCATCGCTGGCCAGTGCCTCTTGGGGCCCCCATCACTCTTGGAGGGCCTCTGGTGGCAACAGGGCTGGCTCTAAGCATCTGCTTAGTTTGCTCATGTCTCAAGCCAGCTCTGTATAAAGTTCTCTTTTAATTCTTTTTTAACGAAGGAGATGTTGTCATGGAAATTTCATCTTTTAATTGTGAAAGGTGTTTCAGATATTTAAATTTGTTATGTATTTTCAATCAGAGAAAGAGAAGGAAGCATTTTGATAGGAAAGTATTCAACAAGAAATGATTTGAGAGAAAGGCAATCCAAATCAGACCAGGAATGAGTATTGCCTAAGGATACCTCTTCAACAGTAAGCAGGCATATGATTGCTTATCAGTCGACACACGTGTGCACACATACACATACACATACACATACATGAATTCTACTGTATTTTTTTAGATTATACTTGAAAACTGAGTTTGTTGTTTATAAAACAACTTACCTGATATTCAAATGGTTCTTCGGATGATTGAACTCCTTCTTGTTATTTGTGTTGTAAACACAACGTTTCGGCCAATCCATTCTTCGGCCTTCTTCAGGTGTAAAATCCGAGTGTGATGGGTTAATCGACAGAGAATGTTGTTGGAAGCAGAGAAAAATCAAAGCGGCAGCTCACATCAAAATGTTGACTAAATGCATTAGCCAGACAAGTGCGGATTTCAACCCGATGTGGCCACCACTTTTCAACAAATCTAAACCCGAAGAGGATAAAGACACAGAAACACCCGGGCCATGTGCTATAAGGGCTACCCCCCTTTAAGCATAATTTCTGTTTAACCCATCACACTTGGATTTTACACCGGTAGAAGGCCGAAGAATGGATCGGCTGATATGTTGTGTTTATAACACAAATAACAAGGAGTTCAATCAACCGAAGAACCATTTGAATATTAATGACCCTTCTCAAAACTATAGAAAATAACTTACCTGATATACATATTTATATTACAAATTCAGAGACTTCATCTAGATAAAAAAAATGCCTAGTGCTGAAATGGTTATAAAGTATTGTTTTAATCATAGAAATATGTTTGTCTAGACTCTAAAACATATTTAATTAAATGTAACAGAACAGAATTTCTTAATAATAAAAGACTTTTCCTAATTTTGTACGTCACTATGGCTATGAAGCTCATGTAGAAATGAAACAAAATCAACAAAACAGGTCTGGTTAGTCACTCAATAGAAACTGTCATGTTACCAACATCTTTTGGCAGCATGCCATGTTGGCGGTGATCAATCAAAAAATTGATAAAAGGGATGATCTATAAATAAGTTACTTCTCTCGCCTTTTGTTGGGCAGTGATCACTAAAAAGTCAGAATTTAAAAAAAAAACAAGCATAAATACTGCAGGACACAAACTAAGAGACCAATTTAGCATAAACTTACATTTCAAATTGAAGCCCCCACTAAAAACCTATTTGGGAGGGAATATTAAAAAAAAGAAAGATTTTTTTCTAGACATAAATAAGGAGTAAATGTAGAAATTTGCCGGCCTGTAGTTCCATTGATTCGGCCTGTATGCACAAAACAAAGATACGTACATACATAGATAGATAGCCAGCCAGCCAGCCAGCCAGCCAGCCAGCCAGCCAGCCAGAATCACTTAAAAACTGAAGAAACTCATGTTGAATATATTGACAGTTTTGGTTGACGGTTTCTAAAAAGTGATTTCCTTATTACAGTTATAAAACCAGTAGTACAGAGTGGGCAGCAAACAAATCTCTTTTTGGCTTGGTAACAGTGTTAATAATAAACACCTATATAGACAACACCACCACAAGTCTATGTTTCATTCGCTATATGTGCTCAAACAGTTCGATTGATATCTATTTCTGGGATACCCATTCATTTTTACTCAATACATATGTACCAAAAGACTAAAATACAAATGCTTGCTACTAAACTGAAAATAATAAAATCTCATCTCATACTACAAATATTCATGGACAGCAAATACTATCAATAAATAAAATTGGCTATTGCTATGGGCTTAACATACTGTTTTTAACAAATCCATCTAATAAATTACTCATCTTTTTACAGTAATATAAAAGTGTTGTTCTTTCAACAGCTAATATAAAGGGAATAAATTGACCCAAGGCTTATTGAATTTGTAAGACTAGCTGAAAACCCACCCTATAAATGTCTACTTTAAAACTTAAACAAAAAGATAAAGATTGGGTTTAGCTAACTTGAGGGTCACAAAGTAAGTCTAATGTCTATGTTTATGAAGAAGAATTGAACATGAAAGGTTATACAAATATTGACAGATATGTTTTGATTGGCAGACAATGTCCAAATAAATGATTGTTTTTATTAAAGTCTTAAAAAAGAAACAGAAAAATGATAATAATAAGCAATAGGTTTGTAATATAGTATCAATAATGGGAGCGGGGAGAGAGACACACACACAACACCCCATATATATACATATATATATAAGGAATTTGCAGGTTTAGTTCTGTATCTATATATATATATATATATATATATAAAGTTGTAATAATTGCATATATGTATGTATGTATATATGTAAGTTTGTACTCTTATAACCCAAGAACTACTCATCCTAGACAAAAAATAAAACTATAAACGAATCCAGTGAATCTCAATCTATCTACAGCAAAACATGTTGAATTTAGAAAAAGAATTAATTTTAATCGATGTGGGTTTTCAGCTTGTTAGCTTATAATTTAAACATTGCTCTCTGTCGGGCACTCAAGGAAGAAGAGTACAAGAAGAGACAATAAAAGGAATTAAAGATTTAGTAAAAGGAAAAGAGATAAAAAAGAAGAAAAGAATTGATTGATATAGAAACTGAAAAAGAGAAGAAATGCAGCCGAATAAAACAAATAAAAGTTTCTGCACTTCTCACTTGATGGCTTCACCATCAGATGGATGTGTGTCAAAAGCCAATACAATATTAGCAAGCTAAATATTCATGAAATTTTTATAGATATTTCCAACAAATTAATCCCCCATCTTTCTCTCGGCTGTTGTTTCTGAGTTCTAAAAACACAGGGAGTAGGAAGTTAGGAGTGTTGGCAGAAATTATAATTGTTCTATTTTTCTTTCATTTCCCACTTGATCTTATGAAAGGAAGAACATGATGATATAGATAATGATATCCACACAGCTACATCATCATCATCATCATCATCATCATCATCATCATCATCATCATCAGCCACTGCTGGACAAAGGCCTTTCCCATCTCCTTCCATGATGACCTATCTTGTGCTAACCTCTGCCAAGTCTTACCGGCAAAATTTTCTATCTTGTCCCTCCATCTTGTGTCTGGTCTTTTCCTACTTCATTTACTATCCCATGGGCACCAGTCGGTTAGTCTTATCCCCCATCTATTGTCATTTCTTCTTGCTAGGTGACCATCCCATCTCCACTTTTGCTGCTTAATTAGTTGTATAATATCTTTCACTCTAGTCCTCTCTCTGATCCATGTTGATCTTTTTCTATCTCTTAGAGTTATCCCTAACATTGCTCTTTCCATGGCTCTCTGTGCTATTCTGAGCTGGTTTTCAGCTGGTTTAGTTAATTTCCATGTTTCGCATCCATAAGTCATGGCTGGTATTATGCAGCTGTTGTATATTTTACAATTTAGGCACATTGGCAAGGTGCTTTTCAGAATGTCTTTATTCATACCAAATGCTTTCCAACCTATCGTTATGCGTTGTTTTATTTCGCAATCATGGTCTTCCTCCAGCTTTATTACCTGACCTAGGTAGATGTATTCATCGACCTCTTCTAGAATCTCACCATCTATCTTTATGACCTTTTTGGGAACTTTATCGTTGAACATTACTTTTGTCTTTATGAAGATCTACACAGCTACATACATATTGATATATCAGCCATCTTTCCTGAAAATTCTTGAGCCATTAAATTTTGAAAGCTTAACAATTCATTTCTGATGATTTTTCCCTGATATTTCTCATTTAATCCTGAAGTGCTGCTTTCCACATGAAACTGAATAGAATAAACTGATTGATTTAGATTATAAAGATGGATAACATATTCTTACAATGGAGGCTTTTTGATGCAACACTAATTCTCATTTCAGATCTACTCCCTGCATTTCAAGAGACTTTTATCAGTTCAAAGTTAAAACAGGGGTGGCAAACCTTTTTCAGATAGTCTGTCCGCATTGGCAAATAATATTCTAAAAGAATTCCCTCACGAGCCCATGGGAATTTTGGGCAGCAGATTATCATTTGTATTTTACAAATTATTTTATTATTATTTTATCATTTATCATGAATTTGAAGATCAGTGATTTGTGTTTTTTTAAGGTTTGAGAAATATTTAAATGTGCCATTGCCGACATCTCATTGAAAAACTAATTTCTTTTAACCTGGATCCAGGTTCATACCCGTTTCATTTTATAGGAAATCGACATAGCTGACATAGCAGAAAGGAATGGATGCTCAAATTAGGCTAGCACATGATGCAATCATTTCAACTACTGTTGTCTCTCTGTGTTGCTATGTGACTAATATTGTAGCATAACATTTGTGTGCACATAAATTCAACCTTATTATCCTTAGGGTTGTGTCCTTTATATTTTAACACAGGGGTGGCAAACCTATGGCATGTGTGCCCAAAGTGGCACATGAAAACATTTTATTGGCATGTGGGAGATATCATTTTTCCTAATCGGGAGTTACCAAAATTGTATATATCTCTTTGCTCTAGGTGTGCACACACACACACAGACGGATGGACAGACAACCAACTTTATATATAAGATATACATATAAAACCAACTGTTTAGAAGATGAGGTATCTATTTGTGTCATGGATGTTTATATTGATTGGAAAATGTCTATTTATTTCTTTTATTTTATAATTTATTTTAGATGATTTAAAAAGGAAAATGATGAATACACTTTTGTTAAACTATTTTGAAATTATAGCACCGACAAACTAACCAATAAATTTGGCTACCTAGCAAGAAGAGATTTCAATAGATGGGGGGAAAAGACTAACCAATTGGTGCCCATGGGACAGTAAAAGAAGTAGGAAAAGACCAAACACAAGATGGAGGGACGAGATAGAAAAGTTTGCCGGTAAGACTTGGCAGAGATTAGCACAAGATAGGTCGTCATGGAAGGAGATGGGAAAGGCCTTTGTCTAGCAGTGGACTTATAACTGCTGCTGCTGCTGCTGCTGATGATGATGATGATGATGATGATGATGATGCTGCTGTCAAAACTCATTGTTAGATAATTACAAATTATCATTTCTGCTTTGAAAGAAAGGAAAGAATAATATACAACCATGCGTCGACTTTCATCCGGGTTACGTTCTGGAAGTATGGATGCAACACAACTTGGCCATAAGTCAACTATTATAGGGTGAAGTGAAATATTTGTACTGCACTACATAGATACCATGACACATACATATTTACCTAAACCTCTATATGGTACATACACATGTCTGAATACTTAGCTTTTTTTCCAAATTGATTACATGCCTTTTC
The DNA here is from genome assembly GCA_006491835.1 of Architeuthis dux. NCBI lineage: Eukaryota > Metazoa > Mollusca > Cephalopoda > Oegopsida > Architeuthidae > Architeuthis > Architeuthis dux. The sequence continues at coordinate 7,394,106 of VCCN01003977.1, forward strand.
TTTGATTCTGCCATAGGCTTGCTTTGGGGGAGGGGTTTAGGGGCCATGATACACTGCATATTTTCAGATCTTAGCCAAAGAGATATACATAAACAAAAGACTGCGCGGAATGTGCTTTTATACAGAATGCTGGTGATTCGTATGCTATTGAGACTGGGAAAATGTCACACAGTACAGTGTGCTTTTTTTCAATTTTATGATTTTTATTAAGCCCTTGTGGAGATCTGACATATATGCGATTAGAAGTTAGTTGACTTGACTTCTGCTTGACAGAGGTACACAATGAGAAATTTTATATCATCATAATTTCCTGAATGAATGTGAACTAGTTCATTTTTGGGACTGTGAACAGAGTTCACAATTTTGAATTGTGAACTATGAACATGAACTAGTTCATTTTAATTTGTGTGAACTGGACAATGAGCTAGCTCTTCTGAAGTGTGAACTTGCACAACACTGGTAGCAACTCACATGGACTTTTGGCAAAAGCGACACGTGTCAATTAAAACGTCTGTAACTTGAAATCTATTAATCATATCGTAATAATCTTTGTATTATTAATAGAAGAAAGATAGTATCAAATCATTTCTGTAGACAGTAAAAAACCGGAGATAACTGGGTTTGAAAACGTGTTTACATTCGTGTGAAGTAGTAGAAATTGCATTGGGAAATTTGAGCCCAATTTACATACACATTTTAAAATTCCACCAAAAATATACTAATAGGCCAATTTCTATAGAAATTCAGGGATCTATTCAATTTTGAATTAATTTTCTGATGAGAAGGGTATTTTATGAGAAAATATTATGGAAATATTTGTTTTTCAAGTCAACATTCCAATTTTATAAAATCTCAATAAAATATCCTTTGGATTCCAACAATATTACATTTCTATGAAGACAATTCCCAAGAGAAACTAAATCTGTTGGAATTTTATTTGATTCTGTTTCCTGTCAATTTTAAATTGGCTCAGAATTGGAAAATAAGAAATGCAAAAAAACTTTAAATATTTTCTGTTTAAAACTTTTTTGTTGGTTTTTTATTAAAATTTTTTTTTAAATATCTGCTGGAAATTTTTTTATTGTTGTTTAAAACAACAATAAAAAAATTTCCAGCAGATATTTAAAAAAGATTTTCTTAAGAAATATTGCATATTAATCGCATATATGTCAGGTCTCCATAAGTGCTTAATAAAAATCATAAAATTGAAAATAGCACACTGTACTGTGTGACATTTTAAAGATTTGTCATTAAGTTATTAATGTTTATGCTTATTGGACCTTCTTGGATTATGAAACATTATTATCAGAAAGATTGGTGTTCTACTTATCGATAAATATAAAGTTTTACAGATTTGTTTTTTTTAAAAAAGATTTTGAACTGTCTTCACCTATAAATAAATGGTGAATAAAGTTTTCTGTGGAAAGTAAGCAAATTTACCAAATCCAGTCAATTAATCATTAAATTAATTCTCTGAGGTCAATTCTATTTTTGAAAAAATTTTAAAACTAGACTTCATTCTTCTGGTGACAGATCCATCAATTATACCATAATCAATAACATTTTATCCCAAAACCTAAACACAGCCTTAATCAGCTCAGAAATCCTCTGTGAGTATGCAAAAGTATTTTTCTTTTTTTTACAACTAGCCATTTTCTTGCAGTTATAACCAAAATTAAACTTTCAAAGAAGATATTTAATTATTGCAATACATTTTAAAAGAGCGTAAAAATAGTCTGTAAGAGTTGCTAACTGTATTGCAAATTAAAAATTTTAATTACTTTGCAAGTAAAAAAGTATGAGATTTATATGTATTTTCTTAATGTGGGGCCCTATATAACATATGCACTAGGTTAATCCAACTCGGTTCAGGTGTATATGTATACACAGGCAACTGTAATGTGTGTGTCTGTCCAATCTGTGTTTGATTGATTGATTGTTTTGTTTAACATCGACTCTTGGTGGGTCATTTATTGCCGAATTAAGTAGGGGGAGGGGGATGGGGGATCCCATGTCCCCGTGACTAGAGACAAATGCCACTAGGACTGGGATAAAGTGGAGGGTGAGATCCCAAAAGCTTCTCAAGACGAATCCTGAGCATGTTAATGATGATCGCCTCCTGACCAGCTGGCCAGGATATCCTGTGCAACTTCTCCCAGGACGATACCCGAGCATGCCACAAGGACCCCTGAAAGGACGTGGTTCTCTGACCTTCGAGGCCATGGCGGTTTCGAAGAACAGATACTACACTTTGATCTTAGCCAAAAGGCCACGAAAGCAATCCCCAAAATGTGTTTGTTGGAATTGTTGACTGACAAAGTGAAAGAGAAGTAGAGGAAGAGATTGAAAATTATGGTTTCTCAGACCAAATTAGTTTTCATTTTGCAGAAATATTGAATATAGAATTCTTGATTTATCAGAAAATATATGCCATTCTCTTGCTTACTGAATTAAGTGCTTTTTTTGTTCTCAGCTGAAAAAGATTGTGTGTGTGTGAGTATATGTCTGAGTGAATGTGCATGCGTAAGCACATATGTGAGTGAGTGTGTGCTTTTGTGTGGCTAATGTGTCTATGTATATGCATATGTGTAATGCATGACTCTTGAAACATGATGGCAGAATAAAGTTGTACAATTCAGAAGAGTTGTTTGAATATTTCCAAACCAATTACAAAGCTTCAGAGATGTTCACAACTATCTTTATTGATTGTGTTTGTTGCTGAAACCAGGGGCCCTGAGAGGAATTTTATAAAACGGTGCAATGTTGCTGCTCAGTGCCGCTCAGGATTATTGGCACCCTTGAATTTTTTCTGAGTAAAATCTGTAAATCTTCAAACGTATTTCACAAAATACAAAAGACCACAGCCTTAATCCCTAGGCTGTTTCCTTGGTCTCTCTAAAGGTTTATGTAATCTGGCTACTTCAGATTCAACGTCTGGCATCCTCAGAATACCACCTGGCTACTTTAATATTATTGACCTCCATGGTCACTGTGGGGTAAAAAGATCATATAGGAAATGAGCGATTAATTCCTAGTGGGTGTCCATTGCAATTGCATAGGAGCTACTACGAAAATGTTGGTGCTGCTCAAATTCCCCCTGTCTCTGCTTCCCGACTCAAGGGTGCAGGACCCTTCTTCCACTCATATTCTTTTTTTTTCACATTTGTTCATTTAAAAAAATATATGTTTAAATTTGAAAGATTTTCCAAATCCAAAATTGCTTCTCTAGCAGCGCCGGTTAAAGAGAAAAATACTGTTGGTGCGACTTTTACATTTTCTATGTTGCATTTACTGGCTCATTCAGCTATCTGTTTTTGCCAATTACAATAATTTTATTGTGTACAAGTTGGTAAATCCAATTCAACATTTTTTTTTTGTTTGGTCTTCGGAAATTTCAACGTTCATCTGTTCTGTTTTAAAATCGTCTGTCATTTTGTTTTTAACTACGCTCCTGCTATCAATGTAAGCGTGGGTTAATGAGAGATATTAACAGATTAAAAATGCAACAAAATATTATGTACTTACAGAGATCCTTTATTCATATAATGACTGTAGTCAACCTAACACTTGTGTACTACTAAGCGCTCTCTCCTACCTACAAACAATCGCTGCTCATTCACCAGAACGTAAAACAGCGCCCCCTAGCAGAAGTCTTCTGCCTAAGGGGAATAACACATGATACTTACTTAACAGTTTGCTTATTGATGAAATAAAGCTTATATGGAAAATAACACCCTACACAAAGATAAGCATGGTGGAGGGTCCATAATGTTATGGAGCTGCTTTGCTGCCTCTGGTACTGAAGGCCTTGACTGTATCAAAGGAATCATGAAATCAAAGGATTACATGAGGATTTTAGAGCAACATGTGCTACCCAGTATAAAAAAACCAGGTCTCATCCGAAGATCATGGATGCACAATAAAAACCAAAAGCACACAAGAATGGTTGAAAAGGGGAAAATGAACTGTTTAAAACTGGCCAGCAATGAGCCCTAATCTCTATCCCATTAAAAGTCTTTGGAGAAAGCAGAAATCTGGAGGCATGTTTTCAATGCGTACCATATACCATGCTGCAAACATTCAAGAGCTTGAACAAACTGCAAAGGCAGAGTGGGAGAAACTAACAGGTGACATGTACAAGAAGCTTATAGATGGCTGCAAGAAACGTTTGGATACAGTCATTTTTGCCAATGTAATTTTAAAGTTGAAAAATAATGATTTTTTGTTAAATTATGTAAATGAACATCCTACTAAAATATTCTGATGATAAAAATTTGGTAGATTTGCATTTATTTCTGAAGATATTATATAGATTATACAAAAGAATTCAAGGTTGCCATGACAATAATCCTGAGCAGTGCTGTACATCCTGTTTTCATCTGCTATAACTGTCTTAGCACACCATACTATATTCACCCACCATAAGAGTAAACATAAGAGTCAAGCTCTTTCTTTAATGTACATATTGTATCGACTTTTTTGATACACAGCTCTATCCAATAAACTCTTGGGCCCCCTTCCTTGGCCCTTCAGGCCCCAGTGCAAATGCACGTGCTGCTCCCTCCTCTCAGAGGCCCTGGCTGAAACTGATGAACAGTCTGTTTTGCATTCTCCTAAGATCAGCGGGTAAGTAATATGTACTTAGCAAAGAATGGACCATTTCTTGGGCCCAAGAAATGGTAACTCTAAGCATTGTTGATATTCATGGTGGAAACCTTTTTCTTGTGTCTGTCAATTGGGTTTATCCTTTGAAAAGTATTGATTTGCAGCCAAAATCTCTATTAACCACCAAGAAATCAATTCTTTGTATCTCAAAGACGGCAGCTCATCTCTTTATAGTGCTCATTGATTCAAAGAATTGACCCTGCTTGATATTTATTTCATCTTTCTATTCTCTCCTGCTTGATCTCATTTGTAACGTTGGAATTGCTTGCGTTCAACCAAACACAGGATGGCAGTGCGAGTTTTAATAACTGTTCTTCAACTGCAGTTTTCTCTGACAGCTTTCCCTGACAGATTCACAATTATTTCAATAAATTTGTGATTCCCATCCATGGGTTTCCACTGCTGCTTTTTTTTGGGGGGCGGGGTTGTCAAAAGGATATATTCAGGGAGGGGAGGCAAAAAGATATATCTGGATAATAAGGTATGGTAATGGACTAGGGAGATCCTAAGCTGTGACTCATCCTAAGCTGTCGCTATTGATAGTGACCCCTTGATCCCCAGTCTCTATAAGGTTCCAACATTCAAATCAGCTCGCTTTCATTGAAAAGGCCTGATTCAGGAGGGGGCAAATGCCCCATTGCCCCCCACACACACACACACACATACAGTTGACCATGTTGCTATCCCCTTTCTTTTTGATTATTCAATAAATATCATCCTTCATTAAACCTTTTCTGTCTGCTTAAATTTGCAATTTCTGTTTGTTTCCTCACTGGGTTCGCTTGCAGGTTTTCTTGCAACAAGTTCAACAACATAACAATACATATCTTTCGATAAATCTTTGTGAAACTAGTGATAACCTTGTGTTAACATTTGCACAATAGGCTTTGAGGACAATTTTAAATACAGATTCAATATTCTTTAAACAAATTGTGGTTGAAATTTGATTGAAAATGAGTTCTATAAATAATGAGTTGGCTTTGCCGTTTTTTAAAAGTCGATAATTGTCCCAAACCGTGTAAGATTCAGGCAAATAATACAATAAAAATAAATCATGGCATTGTTGCATTTAGAGAGGCTGTTGGTTTTGAAAAGTGTGTTCTTGACACCACCTGTAAAGTGCTGAATGAAAGTTTGAATGTGTGCAGATTGGTCCTGTTCAAAGGAGTGACATAACAAAGGAATGACATAAATACTGTATCAAAGGAGTGACATATTGAAGGAATGAGATGAATACTGCATCGAAGTGGTGCCATAATAAATTGTTAGGATTAGTTATTTACCTCAAAGTGAGGAAGAAGTTGGAGAGCTCCAACTGCAACTGCTCCAACTGAGAGCACGAGCATAACTGAAAACCTAAGCAGAAGAACTTCTGAAGCAGTGAAATTGATTCAGAAGCATTGTCAGTGCATTACGTTAATATTTGTGTCACTCCTTTGAAATTTATCTTCGATTTGTAACTTCTTTGTTATTGTCACTTCTTCGTTACTAACCCATGCAAATCCCATACATAATTTCAAGTTTACATGGAGAAAATAACATTTTAACAAACAGGAAACCTTCCATTATTCAATGAATATCTTTTTTATGTGACTGTTATACTCATCTGTCTTTTTGTTTCTCAAGTCTTCTTCAGATGAATGCAACATGCAGATGGATAGTATTTTTATTGGCTTATAATATCATTGATGATGTAGTGTATTTACAATCACTCCCTTAATATATGGGGTTTCTTGTGTTGTTCTCAATTATAAATAAGAATGTCACTTTTGAAATGCATAATTTCCCTTCACAAGATAACCCCCCACTACCTGTTCTTATACTCTGTATAGTCTTACTTATTACTTTTGTTTATACGCTACTTATTCCTGTTGTATAGCGGGGTGAATGTCCTGGACTTGGATAGAAAGGAAACTCAAAGACTTGCATGTAAAAATATCTGGACATATTTTTATTTTGTGGCATACATCTTTGTCGGCCGGAGAGTGAAGAGTGGGAGAGAGATAAGGAGAACCGCCAGTCTGTCACCAACAGGGACAGCGGTCCTAGGCCTTCCGTCTCTGCTGATGTCTGTCTCTTCTTTGAGTGCCCTCAGTTTTCTGTCCGGTGTTCGGGTCTGCTTTATAGGTTTCTCGAATGCCTACGCAGGTGTCATTCACATCCTGTTTGTTGGACACCTACGCATATTCCTATTTCCTAAGGTGACCGGGGTCACTTACATTTCTGCACAGGTGTCTGACCCCGGAATAACCTTTTCGTGGCAGGATATCATAACATTCCAACATTGGTTTTGATGAGAAAATAACTTGATAGTCCCATAAATGCTGCCACTTTCAATTTGTGTATTTTCTATCTGATTATTTGTCTATTATTGTAACTTCATTCCAGATGAGCTGTTTTCTCCTTTTGTCTTCCATATGTGATCTGCCATATCTGATTTCATGGTCTCACCACAGATCCTGGCTTGGTGATGTTCCTCAACTTGACATAAATATTTAGAATATAATAGTTTTTAAAAATATGGACTGTGTTTCACACAAATTTCATTTTTAATGATGGATAATGTTGTATATTCTTGTCAATTCATTTTTCTAATTCATGTACATAAAAATATATAAATTTACTTTTGATCAAGGGATTTTACTAAAAAAGAAAAATTCTCACTCATTACAATATGAACAAAATGCAGTTTTATTTTGCTGCTATGCATGGAAGAAAGCGAACCTAGACAGGGTTGGATCCAGGATTGGATCCAGGATTTCAAGCAGGCGGCAGTCCAAATGGGAAAAATTATTTCTACCAATAAAACAAGAAAATAATATGTGATTCAGCTGTAGTATAATGGCGATCTGTATTTCTTCTGGTCGCCATGAGAGAAAGAAATGATGAGAGAGAGAGAGAGAGAGAGAGAGAGAGAGAGAGCAGATGCTGATGATGATGACTCTCGGCCTGTTGACGGGAGCTGAACTTTCTGTGCAGGGAAATTAATTTCAGAGAAAGACTCTCCCACGTGGGTGGA
>VCCN01003977.1:7488691-7506685 GCA_006491835.1 Architeuthis dux
TTTTTTTGGTAGGTGTTTTTAAATTCTTCTGGGGGTGTTCCTTGTTTCCGGCGCTCTGTTTTTTTTACCATTCACAAATCCGTATCTTTACACTTTATTACTAAGATAAGACCCTAATGGAAAACAAGTTGAGCACTCGGATAATAACCTTTTTTTGTTCATTGTTCAAGTCTTTTGCTTAGTAGATTTAATACTTCAAGACTTTTTATGCTTAAAAAAACAACAGCTTTTTTTTGTGGAGAGCGCCTAATAGGGGCTTTGGTCCCATTAAGAGATCAAAACTGTTTTCATTTCAGATTACATATGGCTACAATGCACCGTTTCAGCTACTTAGAGGTCACATACAGATAAACGGAATCAGACTTTTAGTATTAGATATAGAGACAGATACATGGAAATCAGATTATTATTATCGCACATCCCACACTATTATTATTCAGTTGTAAATCACCTTGACTTATTTTGCATTTAAGTTAGCACATTTTAGGGATACCTTAATTCAATACCTCTGGCTACAATGCCAGTTCGAGTACTTTGTGGTCACATACTGATAAAGACAATCAGATTGTTGGTATTATATAGATAGATATAAGGAAATCATATCATTATTATTGAGGTGAGTGCAAACACTGACCGACATTATTATTCTTTTGGGGAATTTTGAAAATTTCAAATACTAACTTACTAAAAGCATCCCTAAGGGTCTCATTAGTATACTCAGAAAAACTCTTGGAGATATGTTGTGTGATTCCTGAGGGACACTGTCACATTAGGTACTCCAATGAGTTTTTACAGGAAGATTTTATACATCTGGTGCCTGTTTCCCCTTATAGGTCTTGTTATTCTGAACATTTTGATACCTCATTTGTCTCTCTACTCCTATTAGTTCACTAATTATGATTATTTATTCATTTGCGGACTCGCAGCAAATTGAACACTTACAAAAAAATGGCCTTTTCAACCCCCTATAAAACTGAAAAGCCATCATTTTTTAATATTTAGACATTGTGCACTTGCTTAAATTTTATACGAAACTGAAGGACATCTATTTTTCTACTAGGTGATATTGGTTCCAAAGACATACATCGAAGGAAGTGGTGTCAGCAATCATTTATTTATAGACACCTTTTTTTGCGACCACACTAAAAACTGTCACAGAATAGTTTGGGCACTGTAAACACATTAAATTGAAAATTCACTGTAAAATTCCCTTTAAGTCAAACGGTGACAAATAAGACACCAACAGATTCAGAATTGGACATTCTTTATTATGGCATGCATAACAGTTTTGTATTAGTCAAAATTTTAGAGAATGAACACTTGAGAAAAATTAGCGTTACTGTGACATTTTCGTCTAAAAAACTGACTGTTTGGACTACCTAGTCATATACAGACAGACATTTGGTGAATTATAGTAGGAGAAGATAGATAAAGGATTTTATGAAATAAAATGTAGTTCAAACATTTCAACTTTTGCTTCTCTTCTGAATCAGCTTTTTTTCTCTTTTTTTCTCCAGGTTACCGACTTTGCATGGTCACATGATGGCCGCATGGCACTTATATGTTACTGGGATGGATTTGTGCTGGTGGGCTCTGTTGCTGGGCAAAGGTACTGGTCATCCATGCTGAATTTGGACAATGCTTCCATTACCTGTGGAGTATGGTCTCCTGATGACCAAAGAGTAAGTAAATCTCTTCACTTGTTTTTTTCATCACTACATTTCAAGGCCAATTCATTGTTTTCTGTATTGTATTTTAATCAGCCTTTTAAGATACATTGTTGGACATAGGCCTTCCCCAAGTAATTGTAAGGGGGGAGGGGGGTGATGGGCCTAATGCTGGCCCATGGCATGTTGGCAGTGAGGAAGGGATGAATACATGCCTTTCCCAAGGGCATTAGTGAAATCTCACCTAGAGTATGAACTTGGCTTGCTGATCCTGTTCTCCTCCATGCCTTTAAACGCTCAGTCACTCACTGAAAATTATTGCATAAAATTAGTTGCTCAGTTAATTAGTTGCTCATTTAATTAGTTTTGATGAAGAATTGGCTAATTAGTAGATATGAATGTTTTAGAAGCCAAAACATATTTGGGCAGGATTTCCATGGTTTCCATGTTGTGACTGTAATGTTTATATAAATGTATCCATATGTTAAATCAATAAACATGTTAAATGTTAAAATAAACATGCCGAAACAAGCTCCCAGCAACCCCTATTCCATTTCCAGTCCCAGAAAACGCGGACCGGAAGTGGGAACGGGGAAGACTCACTTCTTACCAGGCCAAACAACCCTATCACACATGTTATCTTGTTCCGTCTTCTTTTCATAACACGCTTAAGCAGATTACGAATCAAACGCATTCTAATTTCACGCAGCTACCACAGAAGACACAACAAGAACATTACAATGATGAACCACCAGATTATAAACCCTCTTGTTCAAATAGAAGTAATGGTCATTGTTCCACCTGTTCTTGTATCCAGTATCCATTCTGGAGGCAGGGTTCAATAAGGGCATTTACTGAAATAGAAACAAAAATAATAAGCTTTTTCCCTTTTAATGTTGGTTGAAGACTGGAATGAGATTAGGTAATGAATCTTATTTATAGTCCCGCACAGTACGGACTATTAAGATGTCCTGTCAGTTGATACGATAGTTGTAGCATCCACAAACTAATGGGGGGGGGGGAAGTGGACATGTTCAATATTCAGAGGAATCAAAGGCACATCTGAGTATCAGTTTTGACTGGCTAAATTTGGAAAAAATGTTTCATAACGACCACAGCTATTTTACCTACCGTACCAAAATATCTGAAAGTAACATAATGACTTAAACCAGGGTTTCCCAACCTGGGCGATATCGCCCACTAGTGGGCGATTTCAACTGTTGGGTGGGCGATGAGCAACTGAACAGAAAATGGTGGGCGATTGGGAATTTTGGTGGGTGATATAGGATTTTGAGTATTAAGAAGGTATTTCAACATATGCTACCCGAAAAAAATATTCAAAGGAGATATGCAAAGAACCTGTATAAAAAAGTCAGCTTTATTTGTTACCTCCCTTTGGTATTTTTACTTTATCATAAAAAGTCAGTTTACGAACCAGTAAGAAACTTTTACCAAACATTTTTGGTATGCTTTTGAATATTTACTATATAAGTGGGCAGTGGGCATGTGAAAGTTGGCGATGACACAAAAAAGTTTGGGAAGCCCGGGCTTAAACAGAGCATCTTATTTTTTATTAGTGTACCCGTGATAAGTCACTGAAATGTTTTGGTCTATTTCATTTCATTTTTACACTTGGTATGTATGTGTAAGTCAATATATTTATTAATGCGCTGCCATACAGTAAAGTTTGAGCATCACTGTTTTAATGTCTCATACAAATAGAATTGCGCTAAATTTGGGGTGCTACACACAAAATATATACAAATACACGTGGCGTATTTATTATTATAGTAGATTTCTGGAAATTACTTTTTTGCTTTTATGGTAATTTTACATAAGAACAAACTATTTCAACTCAAAATACCATGTCTAAGGGACCTGAAAAATATATTCTTTCACCTAGCCTATGGTACCCAAGGATGTCCCTACTGATATGATACACTTTGACTAAGCTATAGTTCTTACCTTGTATTAGTACTGGAATATTTCTATTACTACTTGTAAAAGTACCATGAGTATGATAACTTTTTACTCATGTTAAGTGCTGATTTATTTTTAGTTAGTCATTTATTATTTTATACAAATTGCATAACTTATTCTGGAATTTGGGTCACTGTTCAAGCACTTCCACTTAAGCTTAGAGTCAAGCTTATTAGCAATATATCCTTTCATGTTCAGAATATAGTAAATTTTCAAAACTTAGTTAAAGAGGAAAAAATAGTGTCCTTGATGCTAGGAAATTTTGTAATGTGAGGATTTAATGACAGAAATCTACCTGAAAGAATTGAAAATGAATGTTTGGGTTATTGAAATTAAAAAGACAACAAAAGTAATAATATTTTTATCTGGGTAAAAAGCTACGTAAAGTTATTGGTGGCAAAATGCCGGTTTGGCAAATCAAACATTATCAAAAGTTTGGCATTGGGTCTTATTTATTGTCATTAAATGGCATACAGTTTCTCGATGCCATTGGAATCATCAATGGATTTGCAGGCAGTAAAATAACTTATAACAATAGATTCAATATCTTTTGAGCGACTCAATAAACATTATGCACACACTATAAATACTTGTGTAGGTAGATATTTATGAAGTTTTACTCAGTGTACTGGATATTGGGTTTTGGATTGTGATATTACAAAGCAAAGTTAGTTCTGTAATGCGTTTGATGGACCAAAAGAGGAAGTGTCAGACATCTATATTTTGACCAACGTGAAGATAAGGCAGTGCCTTTATGAATGATTTTTTATGCCATTGTTTATATGAAAGTAGGCAGCCATTTTCCTTTTTGCTCTTTCCACATGAAAAGAATTCTAAAGCTAAATCAAAGAAAATGGGTATTTTTGGTAATTTTCCTAACATGGAACAGAATTGGTTTTCATTACAAGAACAGAGATATCATGGAGAGATGTTTTTGTATAATTCTTTTTTGTTGTTTAAACATACCTATTATATGTAGACAAAACGAATGATTTCTTTTTGTTTTTGTTTTTCTGTGTGGGGAGGTTTTGATGTGAATTCTTGTACAAGCAATATTGAAACCAGCCCCTCGTTGTCTCGTTGTCTCGTTGTCTCGTTGTCTCCTTGCCTCAAACCAACTCTTAGATCTCTGTTGTTCATGCTGGAATTTGTTTGTGTGTTGTGAACAAATTAGTTTTTTTGCTTATTTTTGTTTTTCAATCATTTGCTTTGCTCCAAATGTTCAGCTTATAACCATGACAAGTTCAACGAAGAGAAAGTAGCATTTTTTTCCAACGTGTAAAGTTAATTCTTTCCAGTTTCCCTGCAGCAATCACTTCTGAAATATTGTGAGTAGATTGGGTTTTTAAAGAATACATTTTGAAGAACCTGTTATTTATAGCAAATTCCGATGTTCTGATTCATATTCTCATATTGAAATTCTTAGGATATAACAATTCTTAGTTAATATATTCAAATTGCTATTCATAAGACTTGAAAAAGATGAAGGCTTCCTAATCTAGTCCAGTTTTAATTTTGATTTTTGCTTAATCTTAATCTATTCAAATACTTGTTTTTGCTCCTTTTTAATTCTTGTTCTGTCACTTCCAATTTTATTAATTAATCATAATCACTGACGATGGCACTGTGGGAGTGAGTTATCCCCTTCCCAGTATATCTGGTGGTCCTGTGGATCTCTGATCCGCTGTGAAAACACAATAGAAAGAATTGTTGTTGAGATGTTTTGTTAGTTCAATAAAGCCTTAAAGAGATATCTAATCTTCTCATTCTACTACAGTGAGTATTGATGGTTTCGATTATAAATTATATCTTTCAACCTAGTCTTCACTTGCCCCACAGAGTATTGACCATGATACCTCCTACAACCATTTTATTCACCTGTGGAGAAATGTACTAACAAGACGCCTAAGTGCAGGTAGCAGATTGGCCTATTTGGAACAATATGAAAATGGACTTCATAGGGATTGTACTCTACTAAAATACTTTGATTTAGAAATATTCTTTGATATATTTTAATGAGTTTTCTTCCATCATCATTAAATGATATGTGTTTACACATACACACACACTGCACATACACACCTATTCTTTGATATATTTTAATCAGTTTTCTTCCATCATCATTAAATGATATGTGTTTACACATACACACACTCGTCCTTTAGCCATCCTGTTTTCATCTGCTATAACTCTTTTAGGATTTCATATTTCATATATTCGCTTGTCAGTAAATGATAGCAACCTATTTTATTGACATATCCCATCAGCTTAGAAGTTTAACTCCCAGACCCCCTTTAACTCACCTGGGGCCCCTTTGCCTCTCCAAGCCCTCTCTCATAGCCCCTGTGTGTATATGAAGAGGAGAGTTCTAATTCCTCAAAGAAATTCATTGGCTGAGAAGATTCACTGACAGTAGGTAGTCCAAACAGTTTTTTTGGGCAAAAATGTCACAGTAACACTAATTTTCCCCTGTTTCTCAAGTGTTGATTCTCCATAATTTTGACTAATACAAAATTGTTATGCATGCCATAATAAAGAATGTCCAATTCTGAATCTATTGGTATCTTATTTGTCATTGTTTGATTTAAACGGAATTTTACAGTGAATTTTCAATTTAATGTGTTTACAGCACCCAAACTACACTGTGACAGTTTTTTTATTGTGGTTGAAAAAAAAGGTGTCTATAAATAAATGATTGCTGACACCTCCTCTTTCGATGTATGTCTTTGGAACCAATATCACCTAATAGAAAAATAGATGTCCTTCAGTTTCGTATAAAATTTAAGCAAGTGCACAATGTCTAAATATTTAAAAAATGATGGTTTTTCAGTTTTATAGGATGTTGAAAAGGCCATTTTTTTGTAAGTGTTCAATTTGCTGCAAGTCCGCAAATGAATAAATAATCATAATTAGTGAACTAATAGGAGTAGAGAGACAAATGAGGTATCAAAATGTTCAGAATAACAAGACCTATAAGGGGAAATAGGCAGCAGATGTATTAGATCTTCCTGTAAAAACTCATTGGAGTACCTCATGACAGTTCTTTTTAATTGGCTTTCTAGACTATAGAGTATTTTGTTCTCCTCTGAGTTTTTTGTGTGCTTGCCATGAGATCTGGCATTCAGGACCTTGAATTAAAAATATTACTGACTGGCACATTATAGACCTGACAGAAACATCATCAAAAGATGTAACAAAGTTCCACAAAGGAAAGGTTTAAGTGAAATAATATAGAAATGAAAAATTAACAAGTATTGACAGAGCAAAGAAGGCAATAATTTCTTTTTATTGAAATGGTTCTTCGGACGATTGAACTCCTTCTTGTTATTTGTGTTGTAAACACAACGTTTCGGACGATCCATTCTTCGACCTTCTTCAGGTGTAAAATCCGAGTGTGATGGGTTAAACAAAAGTTATGTTTAAAGGGGGGTAGCCCTTATAGCGCTTGGCCCTGGTGTTTCTGTGTCTTTGTCCTGTCGGGTTTAGATTTGTTGAGAAGTGGAAGCCACATCAGGTTGAAATCCGTGCTACAAATAACAAGGAGTTCAATTGTCCGAAGAACTATTTCAATATTAATGACCCTTCTCATAACTATAGAAAAAAATTTCTTTTTAGTTTAAATTTGCAAATTTAGATAAAATAATTGTAGTTCAAACAGATAGTTATGTGTTTTGCCTTATGATATACTGTAGTGGTTACCAAACTTTTTCAAATCACTGCATCCTTATTGTATACGGATTTTTTCATTTGCCCTAAATCAGAAAATACTCAACAATTGCATTTACATTCATGTAGTTAGGTAAAAAATAATAAATGTAATTTAAATTCACAAAACAGTTATAAATTTGTTTCCTCTTTTAATAAGCATAATTACTTATGGGATTGGTGAGCCTGTTGTTCAACACACAGTTTCTCAAATCTTAGATGTTGCTTCCTATCATTGTGACTGTGCATTAGCGCATTGAATTACGATTGCCTGGAATTATTAAAATTTTAGAATATCCTGACAACTAACCGTGACACCTTGGGTAGTTGTGGCACACACTTTGGGAATCCCTGCTATACTGTATTGTCTCACTAAATCCTGAATTCTTCTTTATTCTGTGTTTTTATATCAGGAATTTTTAAATAATGCAAAATCTATTCTTTATTACAATTATTCCAACCCAAATGCTCTTCTCATAATTAAATCCTAGAATCATTGGGTCTGCTTTTCTGAGTTACTTCATTCTATATATGTTGAGCAAAAGAGAAAAATATTTCTAATGTTTACCTTGAGGATTTCTGTGTATTTTAATTGCTTCTGCAAATTAATCCTCATTTTTATAAGGGTTGCTATTCCTTTAGCTGCAAGGTCCTGTGTTGTGTTGAACCATGGTTATACAATTTAAATCCCCAAGAAACTGGAGGATGATTTTTGCTGTTTACCCAATACCCATTATAAAGCATATTAGCAATTATGTTGCCAATCAGCATAAGTAATTAAATAATCATTAATACTTCAGCAAACTCTGCAATCAATTTAATTTGGAAGCAAATTAGATAATTCAACATAGAATTTAATAATTAATAGAATTAAAACTATTAACAATAGCCATCAAACTATAAATATTTAATTCATTAAATTTTGTATTTCACCACATCAGAAAAGATTTTTATAACATCTGATTAAATAGTTCTAAGGTATTCTGACCTGATATCTATGGTAGGCATAACACTTACTATACTTCCTCAGAACCTTACCGGTCGTGTCACAGCCTTTTGGCTAAGATCACAGTGTAGTATCTGTTCTTCGAAACCGCCATGGCTTCGAAGTTCGGGGGAAACACGGCCCGCATGGGGTCCTGTGGCATGCTCGGGTATCGTCATCGGAGAAGTTGCGCAGGATATCTTGGCTTGGATCGAAATGAATTATCTGAACTTCAAGACCACCATGGCCTCGAAGTTCAGAGAAACACGGCTCTTCAGGGATCCTGTGGCATGCTCGGGTATCTTCGGATACCTGGGAGAAGTTGCACAGGATATCTTGGTCAGCTGGTCGCGATCCCCATTAGCACACTCGGGATCCGTCCTGAGGAGCTTTTGGACCCATCCCGGTCCTCGTGGCATTTGTCTCAGTGACAGTGGTTTGGGATTCTCCCCTTCAGGTCTCTAGTCACGGGGACATGGGATCCCCACCGCTAACCTTATCCCGGTCCTCGTGTCATTTGTCTCAGTGACAGGGACTTGGGATTCTCCCCCCTCAGGTCTCTAGGCACGGGGACATGGGATCCTGTGGCATGCTCGGGTATCTTCGGGTACCTGGGAGAAGTTGCACAGGATATCTTGGTCAGCTGGTCGCGATCCCCATTAGCACGCTTGGGATTCGTTGAAGTTGAAGAACCACAGCCCTTAAGGGGTCCTTGGCCAGCTGGTCGGGAGGCGATCACCATTAGCATGCTCAGGATTCGTCCTGAGAAGCTGTTGGGATCTCCACCCCTTCATCCCGGTCCTCGTGGCATTTGTCTCAGTGACAGGGATTTGGGATTCTCCTCACTCAAGTCTCTAGTAACGGGGACATGGGATACCCCTCCCCCTCCCCTTCTGAATCCGGCACTAAATGACCCACCAAGGATCGATATGCTGTTAAACAAATCAATCAACAGAACCTTACCGTATTCACAGATCCATTACAGATTCTGTTGTGAGAGAACTGTGTCTACTCCATTAATAATAATAAATAATAAATAAGGTCTAATGCCAGACATTTGATAAAGTTGGAATACACAAATCATATTTAACCACTAGCAAAGCAGCAGATGATTTAGGCTCAATTTTCATATTACATTGTTAAAAATAACTCTCTACCCATTCTGTTTGACCACTGCTCTAACTGTATAGCATTATTAATCACAGATTTTAGTGCAGAAATGATTCTAACAGCAATCCTATGAACATCAGAAATTCAAATTGAGTGATGATTGCAAAATAAATGTACTTTTATGGATTTGATTATTTTTCAGAAGATTTTAGATTACAGTACACCTCTGCTGCGATGGTAGATACCATAGAGTGAGGGCAAACAAGCTATTGCTAGTGAATTTGATCCTCATTGGGTGCCTCACTATTATGGCTTTCTGCTAAACTAGGCTATTCTTAGTAAATATTTCTCTTTCTATCACTTTATATAATTATAATTGTTATGATATGCTGCCACGAAAGGGTTATTCCGAGATCAAACACCTGTGCAGAAATATAAATGACCCGCTCACCTTAGGAAATAGATATATGCATGGGTGTTCAAAACAGGATGTGGGGACCAGAAATGACACCTGTGTATGTGTTCGAGAAACCTATAAAGCAGACCCGAACTCAGAGCAAGCTGACAGAGAAAACTGTTGGGGACAGACTGACGGTTCTCCTTATCTCCCTCCCACTCTTCACTCTCCGGCCGACAAAGATGTATGCTATGAAATAAAAATATGTCCAGATATTTTTACAAGCAGGTCTTCGAGTTTCCTTTCTATCCAAGTCCAGGACATTCACCCCACTATACAACATAATTTCATACACACAAAGCTGTGCCATCAGATGAGGACCCTAGGGTCAGGGATGGTTTGGCAGCCAAAGCATCATTACCACTAACCCAGAACTCCCAGAAGTATCTTACAGTATCACCAGACTTTGTTGGTTTCCTGTCACAGTATGGGAATGCCAGATGAAAATATATTTCCTCCTGTATTCACAACTTTCCAGTTAATGCTCACACAATCGTCATCGTTCCCAAAATGAAAAATTCATTCAAGGATGTGAGATTTGAATTAACTGTCAAGACGACAGTGTCAAGACGACAGTGTCAAGACACTGAACACTTAATGTGAACTTCAGCTAGAAAAGAGTTTTACATAATCGATTCTCGGTCGTTTTGACGAATGACGTGTCACCAACACAGTCAGCTGACAGCAGTTTTGTCCTGCAGACAATTTGTAGACAACCTGTTTGAAGAACATCAGTTTGGCCGACTTGCCTTTTCGACGACTGGCTTTTCGTAGGATACTTTGTATTTTTTTTGTTGAATACTTTGTATTTTTAGAAGTTAAAAAACAAAAAAGAACAGTGAAATTTCCGAAAAATAATTTTATTTTACATCTTAAATAATAAACAACATTGGAAGAACAGGATGATAAAAGCATATTATATTATAAAATATATTTTTGCGAATGATCTGAGAAATAATCCAGCAGACATTGATACCCTATTTTAAAAACATAATTAAACTTGAAAAAAATTAGTTCTTGAGTTTTTTCTTGGCTTTATTAGAAAGAAAAAAGCCCAAATTTCAGTCAAAAGAAACGAAAAACAAATTTTCATTATTTTCTATAGTTCTGAGAAGGGTCATTAATGTTCATGGTTCTTCAGACGATTGAACTCCTTATTGTTGTTTGTGTTGTAAACACAATGTTTCAGCCGATCCATTTTTCGGCCTTCTTCAGGTGTAAAATCCAAGTGTGATGGGGTAAACAGAAATTTTATTTTTAAAGGGGGTAACACTTATAACACAAGGCCCAGTGTGTCTGTGTCTTTATCTTGTTAGGTTTAGGTTGAGAAGCAGAAGCCACATCGAATTGAACTCCGCAATTATCTGACTAATGCATTTAGTTGACATTTTGATGTGAGCTGCTTCTTTCATTTTTCTCTGCTTCCAACATCATTCTCTGTCAATAATCTGGACTTGATGGTCACCTTTCTATCTCGCCCTTGATTATGGCTTTTTTGTGTTCACCAAGTCTGATCTTGAGAGGGCGGCCCATTTTGCTCTGTTAACTCTCTGCATGCGAACCACACAATTTCAACTCGGTCCTGATATCTTCCAACAAGACGACGGTTTGGCTATGGGCTCGTCAATTTCTCCGATTATCACTAATGTACTATTTTACGGATCTGGCCCTAGGCTCGTCTACACTGAAACCATCTCTATGGCTCAGATACATGGATGATACACGTATAAGCGTAGATTAATTAAGCTTATTTGTAAAGCAGGTTTTTAGATGTTTAATTTTACATGTTGTCAATAACAACAAATTACTTCCTTGAAGTTATTTTTGAAAGATATCTTAAACATTCTTGACAGAACAGAACAGAACAGTTTAATTTTTCTGAGGAGAGAAGAGAGACGATAATAAAATTAAACTGTTCTGTCAAGAATGTTTAAGATATCTTTCAAAAATAAAGTAGGCCTCCAAAAATTGATTCAAAGAAAATTAGTTAATTTAATGATTGACTGGATTTAGATAAAACTTAAAATATATTGAAAATTATGCTTGTTAATGCTACGGCAGTTGTCAGCAGCAGTTTTTCAAATCTGAAATGTAGATGTTTTACATTAATTAATATATAGCCAAAGTGAGACATTTTATGGCCAAACGAAATTTTGGGGTCGTCAAACCAAAAAGACACAATTCATTCAAAATATCAGGATCTTGTCAAAATAATCTTAAAATATTTGGGCCTCATTTAAAAAAATCTAAATTCACATCCAACACCTAAACCAAAATATGAACCAATCTCAGGGATTGAAAACAGATTTTGTGCTTGTTCAAATACTTATGAGTACTTTTTTTTATGTATAAATTATCATTGATAAAAAAGTATTGCTCCTAAGTATTTGAACAAGCACAAAATCTCTTTTCAATCCCTGAGATTGCAGGGGCCATTATGGATTTTGAGCACCCCCTGCTGAAGAAAATTAACTTACTAGTTTGGCAACTCTTCCATATAGCAATGTGAGTTCACTTTTTTAATTTTAGAACGATAGAAACAAAAACATGCTTTTTGTTTCATTTAACAATTTAATTCTATTAAAAAAACATTTTCAAAAAATGTAGGATTCAGAACCGCAAAACATGACTAAATGCATGCCTTGCTAAATTCTTTCGTAATGTTCCTGTTTTTAACTCTCAAAACCAAATGATTAGAAGCAAAATGTCAGTTTGTTCAAATACTTATGACAGGTACTGTGAGTCATAAATTCCTTCTTGTACTTAATCTTTCTTCAACAAAGTTTTTATGGAATATTTGAATAATTAGGATGGGAGTCATTAAATCTGTATAAAAAGTACAGAAATTTATTTGTGTTTGTTTTATGTGAACAGATCTATTATTGCTGTTGTTTTTTTTACTCACATATGTCTTCTTTAAAATAAGTATTTAATTTCTCTACTGAGTTGAAATTTCATTTATGTAAGCTTGGGTTAATGACAGACATTAACAGATTAAAAATGCAACAAAATATTATGTACTTACAGAGATCCTTTATTCATATTAATGACCGCAACCGGTCAAACACATGTGTCCTACTGAGCTCCTTATTCTCCTACTGATAACAACAATGAGTAATCGCTGCTCGTTCACCAGAACGTAAAACAGCACCCCCTAGCGGATGTCTTCTGCTTAAGGGGAATAACACATGATACTTACTTAACAATTTAATTTCTCCGTTTAATTTCTATGAAATGAAGAATCTATGCATCCTGTAATCAGTAATTTTCAAATTGTATGATGGCAGACTAAGAAATATATATGTAAAAAGTGGAATGAATTAGACAAAAACTTTTCAGAAGTCAATGAACAAAACTTTTATATTGGCATTCTGATATACGTACTATCCACCCCATTTTACTTTGATCTGTTGCTAAAAAGATTCAGATCTCACAAAATCTAATGATAAAACCCCTAGATTGATAACTCTGTGGTGGAATGGGGGTGGGGGTTTGGCAGACACAATAGCTGTACTGGACACATTCAAGGCTCGAAATACATGTTAGCATAATTGGAGAAATGTATGTGGCAAACTTGTAAGATAGTTGCAGCACACTGGCACAGCCCATTATTTGAGAACCACTGTTGTATATGAAGAAACAGATCAAATGTAGAATATTCCATTTGAATCAACAGAAATCTTTGAAAAAGTCTTTTCTTTATATAAAAAATGATGCCGATTCCAATCAGCAGTTGTTCTTGTTTGAATATTTGCCGTCAACCTGTCGTGTCTCTTGACGTCTTCCTTGAGTCACATCTGATCCTTCTGCGTCATCTTATGGACAAATTTTCTTACAGAATCTTTTTCTGGAATGCTTCTTTTTTTTTTTTCAGTAATTTAAGATAGCGAAGACATATTTTTGATTGAAAGCATCTACTGGATTTGTGACTATACATGTCTGCCGAAAAATATATTTACCGCTATATGAACATGTTCATGTGTCTAGTATTTTTGAGAACTTTATTTTTTGTTTCGGTTGGATGCACGCTCACACACACACACACACACACACACGCACACACTCTTGACTATATTATATTATTAGTATGCAAACATGTATGTAAAAGTATGAATATATATAATTTATACCTCTATAGTGTTCACGCCCTGTGCTTCAACTACACAGGTAAGCATACCATCTGAACACTCCCACAAAGGGGCGGCAGACCCCCATAGCTAGCTCGCATCTGCCAGGAGAAGGAAACTCCTGTCAAACCTACGACCTAAGGACAATGCTGCTATCTGTGCCACTACGGTGGACCATAGCATGCAAACCTAAGGTTCAAAGGGTGGGGTCAGCCACGCGCATGTTACACTTCACCTTAAACTACGGATTCTCCACATTCAGGCTCTGCCAACCTAGGACCCGAATAAAGACACGGAAAACCCGTCCCAAATCTCCCAAGTCATTCATATGAAATCAAATGATGGATAATTTTATATCCGACAGAATATGATAATTATAATAACATTTATTAGTGAGAGCCTATATTTGCCAGCGTCGGTATAAGCGACTGCTAAACGAGCAGCCTAAATCGTAAATGTGAATAAAGAAACAAACTTCCACTTTGGAAGCTATCTTATACGCAGGTACTGCTCTACCGACTGAGCTACCATCTGACCTTCGTTAGCTCAGTACCTGCATATAAGGTAGCTTCCAAGTTCATTTCTTTATTCACATTTATGATTTAGGCCGCTTGTTTAGCAGTCGCTCACACCGGCACCGGGCAAATATAGGCCCTCACTAATAAATGTCATTATAATTATCACTTCTATATATATAAACACTTACTTTCTACCTAGCATTATACTATTATTCTGCTTGTTTGAATGTACAACCATTACGCTTATTCATTCTCTCCTCATCTATTCTTTTCTCCAGCCCCTTCCACCCTTGTAATGTAATGAACAAGGCTAAGAATGAAAAAGGGTGCTTATGCATGAATGGGTGAAAAAGGGACTTAACCTTCACTATAAGTGTCATTCATTCATTACTCCTTCCTCAGAAGTCTGAAAATTGTTATAGTAGCAGTTAGACCACAGGAATATAGACAGATAGCAAAAGTAATCAATGATAATAATAACAGATACATTAGTTTCTTTTGCCTTTTCATGTTATTATAGTTAATATAGATAAATTCCATAGGTAATAAATTACTTTAACAAAATTATGTACTTTAATTGCGGAAATATATATGTGAGAGTAATGATGGTGCATGCTAAACATTGTAGATATTTTGCTTCTTCATCTAAATACAGAAGATCGCTTTGTGTCCTTTGGCGAGGATCAAAGTGTAGTATCTGTTCTTCGAAACCGCCATGGCCTTGAAGTTCGGAGAAACACGGCCCTTCGGGGGTCCTGTGACATGCTCGGGTATCATCCTGGGAGAAGTTGTGCAGGATATCTTGGCTGCGACTGAGGATGCGCTAGGATCAAAGTGGATTATCTGTGTTTCAAAACCGCCATGGCCTCGAAGTTCAGAGAAACACGGCCCTTCGGGGATCCTCGGGGCATGCTCGGGTATCTTCGGATACCTGGGAGAAGTTGCACAGGATATCTTGGCTAGCTGGTCGAGAGGCGATCACCATTAGCACACTCAGGATCCGTCCTGAGGAGCTTTGGACCTATCCCGGTCCTTGTGGCATTTGTCTCAATGACAGGGATTTGGGATTCTCCCCGCTCAGGTCTCTAGTCATAGGGACATGGGATCTCCACCACTCTGCCTGCACGTTCACATGCAGGATCCTACTCTAAAAAAAGACTTCATGTCATAATTTGCCGCCGTGGGGAGGTGAATAAAGAGAATAGCTTTGTGGCCTTTTGGCTAGGATCAAAGTGTAGTATCTGTTCTTCGAAAAAAATGCCATGGTCTCGAAGTTCAGAGAATCACGGCCCTTCGGGGCTACTTGTGGCATGCTCGGGTATTGTCCTGGGAGAAGTTGTACAGGATATCTTGGCCAGCTGGTCGGGAGGCAATCACCATTAGCATGCTCAGGATTCTGAGAAGCTTTTGGGATCTCCCCCCCCTTTATCCCGGTCCTCATGGCATTTATCTCAGTGACAGGGATTTGGGATTCTCCCCACTCAAGTCTCTAGTCACGGGGACATGGGATCCCCCCTCCCCTTCCCCCTAGTGAATCCGGCACTAAATGACCCACCAAGGGTTGATGTGCTAAATACATTGTGTTTGTTTCAATTGTTAATTAGCAATTATGATGACTAAATGAAGAAAAAAGAAGAGAAGCACAGCACGTTTGTCTTCCGGAATTGACCTCTCTGTCTTTGGTTTTAAAATTGTAAAAAAGGTTTATTGAGATTCAGGGGACATATTGCTAATTTTAATAGCTTATTTTGTATTATTATTTTTGTATGTATACTAGACAACACTATGACTCATTGTGTCATTCTCTGAGAGAAAATTAGTGCAATCCGATGTGAGCAGAATGAACCCAGATTTTTTACGCATTTTCAAATAAAAAATAAATAAGGGAGTCTACTCTATAATTAGCATTTAATATTTATATCCTTTAACAAATCGGTCATTATAATATAGGCAGGGATGAGTGTGATAGCAGACCCCACACTATTATTATTCAGTTAAAAATCACTCAAACATGTTTTGCATTCTTTAAGTTAGCATATTATAGAGGCAACTAAATTCAATACTGCTGGCTACAATGCACGTTTCAGCTACTTAGAGTTCACAAACACATAAACAGAATAAGAGTTTTAGTATTATAGAGATGATGGTACTATTGATTTGTCTAATCATGTGGCCGTGTTGCACTTTGTATGCATATGTGTATATACTATATACATAAACTTACATAGACATGTAAGTGATATCACATGTTTTTCTGCGCATGAATAGGCAACTCATTTGTGGTGGGTTTTGTATATTTTGTATATTTTATATATTTGTGGAAATGTTTATTTCCTTGGCTTATTTTTGCTCTGTTGATTTGACTTGAACTGATGTTGTTGCCATGGTTTCCTGAAGCAGCGCATTGCAAGGTTTTGACTTTCAGTTTCTGACTCGACTCTTTCGGGAAGTCTAAAACATCACCTTGTTGTAACTATGGTGACTATAGTTTTGAATGTCCAGAGAAGATTGATTCATCTTATGAGTCAATGAGTACTTTGTGCGTGTTCATGTGCATCACTCACTCATTCATTCATTTCGTGTCGCTTGCGAGCCAGGCCAGTCAGAGGCTCTAGATAGGTAGTAGATAGGTGTAGAGATCAGTCTCCTCCCTGTTTACAGCACCTTGTATTCCCAGACTGTCACCCATCTAGGTACTGACCAGGCTCAATGTGGCTTAATTTTGGTGATTGTACAAGAACTTGTGTGTCCAACAAGATCTGGCTGTAACTGCATCAGTCACAAGCTATACACATGGGAAAATAAGAATTCAGATCTTCATAGAAATACGTGCTTGATGCCTTTATGGATAGACAACATAAAAGTGTGGTTGTTTTTAGTTTCATGATTTTGCATTTGTGTATATTTAAGGGTACATATTACAGTACAGATTAAGAGTACATATTACAGTACAGATTAAGGGTACATATTACAGTACGGCTATCAAAAATATGTTCATTTAATATATTTCCTTAATTAACAAGATAATCCCATTTGTATTTTCAGTTTCAGTATGCATGTATCATCGTTCTCCGCTTATACCCTCATAGATGGTGTCATAGGGTTATGTACACATGGGCAATTGTTATTAGGACCCACTTCTGGCTTGCCAAGCCTGTCAAAGCTTTGTTCTGCTTACGGCACCTGATATTCCCCAATGATCACCAATCTAGGTAGTGACCAATGTTGCTTAACTTCAGTGACCTTATGAGAACCAGTGTATCCAATCCAAAGCTGACAGCAGTATTTAAATAATTTTGCAATTGCATTGGACTTAAAATGTATCAAACACATTCATATGTTGCTCTGCATTTTCTTGTTTATGTTCAACCAGAATGAACCTGGACTTTTTACACATTTGCAAAAATAAATAAATAAACAGGTCTGGTTAATCACTCAATAGAAA
>VCCN01003977.1:7507129-7517307 GCA_006491835.1 Architeuthis dux
TCTACAATTAGCATTTAATCTACCTTGACAAATGTTACAGACAGAAAATATAACCCATCGCATGGCATATTATATAAGTAGATACAACATCTGTATTGAGTGAAAAGTCAATATTTCTGCATATGAGACCGAGCAATGGCTTTTCCGGTGCTCTCTTAGAATTTGCCCAATTCTGAAGAATTAAAGTCACTTTAGAGAATGAAACAGAATTTCCTGAAATAGACGAGACTTATATGTCAATACTTGTTTCGTTGATTCCTCTGTGCCATGTGCTCACCCAACTGATAAAGCTGATAAGTGAAGTGTTTCTATTTACCCAATACTGAGCTGACATCCATTTGCCTCATTACCATTATTATAAAGTTTCAGATATTCAACAGAATGCCTCAACTAGTCTTTAACTTAGCAACATCTGCTTTAACTCTTAAATTCATATAAGAAAATCTAAATGTTAATATCAATAGCTACGGATCAAAGTTACCTCCCTTCCAGCTTTAGGTGATTTTTTTAATTTATTTTTATAATTTTAACAAATCCTATTTCCGTCAATGAAGAATTTCATTGCCAGTTAGGAGCAGTATCAAGTGGTTCATGCCTTTAAGAGTTGAAATGACCTCCCTAAAAATATTTATCTACTTCTCTGGTTTGCTGTTAATTAAAATTAAGGGCATATCCTGATGTTTGTTTTGCAGCTGACAGGCTCATGTGAACACATTATGAGATACAGAAGATATTCCGTTAACACATTCCTCCCTGAAAATGACCTGAAAATTTAAATCATGACAATGCCAAACAATCAATAATAATACCTTTTTCAATTAAATTTTTGCTGGTTTTATTTCACTGGACTTAGAAGTGATACATTGGGAATAATCACTGAAAATTTAGTAAGGGTACATTTAATGTTAAAAGAGATATAGCAATTTATTTACTGCCCATTGTATTTTTTTGGTCAGCAACAGACTTTTAGATTAGTTTCAGGGCACAGGGCACTTTGTTAGACGAAGGCAGGGGACTTATCAAATTTGTCTCTTAGGGAGGAAAGAGTTAAACAACCTGAGATAAGAATTTGCTGTTTTCTATGACGTAAAATCTCTAATCAGAAGCATACTGGCAAATGCTAAATATCCCCACTTGGTTTGTTCTGAAATATGAACACAGAAATGTTTCATTGTGGCTATTTAGAGTTGCAAGCTGGTACACTGTCCACTCTTGCATATCTTTTTTGTGAAAGTCCAAGAAACAATACCTTGATAAACAATGCTGTGTATATTTACACTTTTGAAGTGATTTTTTAAATGCAAAACATGAAAAACAAAAAAGTCTCATGGATATATTTCCAAATTCTTACATCAAGATTAATGATTTGGCAGTAGATATCAATTCTATTATTTCATTATTGTACTTTAGATTTTATAAGTATATAAGTTGGCTGAGTGCAATGAATATAGATAATAATGGCTTACATAAATGTTAATGACTGTATGTTGTCCAAACTTGAATCAACCCTGTTTATGTTAAGAAGATTAAGATGTTTCATTGTGTTTATGCATGTATGTATGTGTGTGTGGAGGTGCAGAGTGGCTGAACAGTTAACAGCATGGAGAATTGGATCAGTGGGCCAAGTTCAAACTCTGTCTGAGACAGTTTATGTTCACTTCACACTAATGCCTTTGGGTTGAGTGGGGGCTCTGTAGCTATGGTTGAAGAATGACAAAAAGTCTGGGTGATTTGCAACTGAATGACAATAATATAAGGTCTGCATTTGTTCTCACCCTCCCTGATAATAATGATCTGACTTCCATTTATCTATCTATATAATACTACCAGTCTGATTCCATTTATCTGTATGTGATCCCTAAGTGGCCGAAACAACTCATTGTAGCCAGGGGTACTGAATTAAGGTACCCCTATTAAAAGTTATGATATCCTATTGGTGTACAAGCAAGAAATAGATATGCAACATTTTCAACTTCAGTTTTGTAGTATATTTTTTAAAGAGAAACCTGTTTGTCAGCTTGGGTTAATGACAGATATTAACAGATTAGAAATGCAACAAAATAGTATGTACTTACCGAGATCCTTTATTCATATAATGACTGTAGTCAACCATTATGTACTTACAGAGATCCTTTATTCATATAATGACCCTAGTCAACCTAACACGTGTCCCACGAGCGCTCTCTTCTACTCATAAACATAATCAGTAATCGCTGCTCGTTCACCAGAACGCCAAACATCGCCCCCTAGCGGAAGTCTTCTGCCTAAAGGGAATAACCCATGATACTTAACACTGTTATTTTTAAATAACAATTTCTTTGAGATACATATTATATCTCTTTAACTGGGGTATTTCGGTAATATTGCACTTTAGAGACTCCACTGAAATACGCATTTCTAAGGGTCAAAATTCTTTTGGTGTGCTCTATTAATCATAAAACGATAGAATCTCAGCCGTCTCTGGCTACAAACAAATAGTTTAATTTATATAAATTATTTAATTAATTACTTCTTACCACTACTGTACTAATGTAATGGCGAATCACTGCTAATGCTAAGCGCTGGTCGTGACGTTTGTTATAAGCATCATTAGCTATTTATTTTTCTTAAATAATCTTTTTAAATCTTTGAAATCATTTTTTTATTTAATGATTTTTTAAATTATTTTTTCAAGGGTTAGTGTTAGGGTTAGTATTTAAGTTTGTGGTTAGGATTAGTAAGTGGGTTATTGTTAGTAGGTAGGTTTGGGATTAGGAGGTAGGGTTAGTGTTATTAATCACTGTTACCCACAACACAGGTTTATTACTGGGTTTTGGTTATTCATCTGACAGTTATATGTATCTATGTATATATCTATGTATCTATCTATGTATCTGGACTTCACCCAGCCCTAACTGTTTATAGTAGAAACTCGAAATTTTGCACACAGTGAATAGGGAAAAATCCCCCTAAATAGGTTTTTAGAGGGGGCTTTACACTTGTTTTTTTAAAAATTGACCCACACAGCTAATGAAGCTCACAACAAGCATCATGGCCAGCGTCAGTGTCAAGCAGCCATTGCTTTGATCTGCCATTAGTAATGTTAAGTAGTAATAAATTAAATAATTTATATAAATTACCTGTTTGTAGGCTGAGATTCTATTGTTTTATGACTAGTAGAGCACACCAAAACAATTGTGACCTTAGAAAAGCCTATTTCAGTGGCGTCTCTAAAGTGCAAAATTACTTATTACTTTCTTACCTGAAATTTTAACAGTTATTTTCTTGTTGGACTTTCTACCTGTCTTCTCCTGCTTCCTCGTTCTTAGAGGGTCAGGTGTAATTATCACTTTGTTCCTATTTTGGTTTCAGAAATTTACAGCTGCTCAGTTTAACTCAGTTGCAATAGAAATTATTTGCCCAAAGAAACCGGAGATAGAATTTTACAACTGTCTTTTCTGTTACAATGAAAAGCTCAGAAAAGAAGACAGTTTATATCTTTCCTGTTTGTACTTTCATCATTTTATTGGAAAAGATGAAAAAGAAACTGAAATATAGACGGAGAAAAATGTTAATTTGGTTTTTAATCTGATTCCTTTGCAACTTTGTTCATCAGATTTCTTTTCTTCTCTCTTTTTGTTTCGGTATTTTCATCCATCAATTTTTACTTTTCCTCCTAGACTAGAGGGGGGGTGCACCAAAAGCTTTAGAAATAGTAGTTCACCTACAGCATTTCTACTGACAAATCTCACTAAATATGGGAGAGCAGCCTCTCAAGGAGCCAAGCCCTTCAGCCCCCAAATGACCCTCTAAATCTCTAGCCATGTCTCTGTTCTAGACTATTTCTTTTTAATCTCTGCTTGATTTACACTCCGTTTCAATCTCTCTCTGTCTCTCATTTCTTTTTGCTCTTCTCTATCTACCTTTGTCTCTTCTTTTATTTTGTCTTTATTCTCTCTCCCCCCCTCTCTCATCTCCCCACCTCTTTCTCTCCCCTCTCTCCCCCCTCTCTCTCTCCTTTCCTCCCTTTACAGCTAAGTAAGCTATCACTTTCTTACAGAAATTTCCTGCAAATTGCTTTGTAGCAGATGTTTTCTGAAAAAGTTGTTTTTGTATTTTCGAAGAGAAGAGAAGGAAAACTGGTCAAATAAAACTAGAGAAAAGAGAAGACATCTTTAACTCCCTGATTTCTCCTTGAAAACTTCTGAAAATCAACAAAACAATTTTCCAGAGAATCTCTGTTTTCTTCTCCAAAATGTTTACTTTATTACCTTGTGTCTATCTGCCATAGCAAATTTGTTTCAGTGAATTAAATCATTTGCTTGACTTGATTGAAAAAAATAAAAGAGATTATAGCCATTCTATTAGTTAGACATACAAACAGATTGCAAAATTAGATTCTCATCGCTTTTGGCAACTCATAGATTATGGGATGTCAGCTATCACATCTCAGAATTCTTTTTCTTTTTGAATGAATATTGTACTTTAAATCACACTAAACTTAGCAACTAGTGGTAGAGAAGATTTGAAGACAGTGGTTTCCTATGGGTGTTGGGGTTATGAGCAGGATTGCCAGATGTCTTTTGCCACAAACACCAAATTTATATTGTCGTAGGACCAGATTAAATAGCTTCAGTACCAAAATAATACCAATAGTACCAAATTTGCCCAACTTTGGTCTTGAAAAATACCACAGAGTAACCCTGGCACTAAGGGATATTGGTATTTGTCTACAGCATGTAAAAAAGTAAGTAAGTAAAGAGTCTGTCTCTTAAGAGACAACTCCCAATGGAGTATACACCTGGTAACGAAGAGCCAGTTTCTATTGCATGTGCCAGCTTAGTGATCCTTGCAAGTCTCAAGTCTGGTCGAGACCAGTGTTGTATAGTGGGGTGAATGTCCTGGACTTTGATAGAAAGGAAACTCGAAGACTTGCTTGTAAAAATATCTGGACATATTTTTATTTCATAGCATACACTTTGTCAGCCGGTGAGTGAAGAGTGGGAGAGAGATGACAGTGCCGAGGGACCATTCCTAACAGGGGAACTTAGTCTTATGTCTTCCCAGCCCTAGGCGGTCTGCCTCCTGGCTGCTTGTGTCTCTGAGTTTTCTGTTTGGGTCTGCTCTCCAGGTTTCTCGAACGCCCACGCAGGTGTCATCCACATCCTGTTTGTTGGACACCCACGCATATACCTATTTCCTAAGGTGAGTGGGACACTTATATTTCTGCACAGGTGTTTGACCCCGGAATAACCTTTTTGTGGCAGCATGTCATAACACCAGGACTTTATTCTTACAAGTTTTTATGACAACCCCCTTGGCAGGATGCAAGTCCACTGAGGGAATACCTCCACCTTAATCTCACAGCTCAATTAACTGCTGAGTGCACAGGAAGATTTGTCCCAATGAAGAGTTTTCCACACTGTTTGCTCATACCGGAAATCAAACCCAGTACCTTCTGTGTGTGAGGCAGACGTGCTAACCATTACACCATCCTAGCGGACAACATACAGCATGTAGTCATTTAAAATGCTCAAATTTTTCAACGCCAATCAGGCACGATGTAGTTTCTCCAAAGCTAAAAGTAAAAACTAGATATCAAAAGAACTTAATAAAATAATAGAACTGAAAGCCAGGGTGCAAGCCTGGGCAAAGTGTATGGAGATCCTGGGATGCCTAGTCGATAGAATCCCCCTCTCAGCCTGGCTGATGTAGTCTAAAGGAATGTAGACCATGATATGTTTGACATTAGCTTGGTTGCAGGAACTTCCCAAATGATGTCTGAGTTGGCATTCAACTGTCTTGAAGGAGCTCCACCCAATGGTTTAGAATCCGAGTTGTCTGTCTCCTAGACTGGTTGCCTTCCCAAGGCTAGAGAGCCCAATCTGCCCCATGTGGTTGAAGTAATGTTGAGTACTTGTGAACAGGCGACTAAACAAACTAATCTGTGAATGATAGTCCTCTGAGCATTTGCACAAAAGTAGAAGGAAACAAGACTCCACTCCAACTTCTATTCCGACTGAAGATGATTACTGAAACTATATTGTATATATATTAAATTTGATAAATTTTCCTTAATGGCAAAGACTCGTCAATTTAGCTCAGTTAGTAAGATATCAGCCTAGCAATCACTAGATCATCAGTTCAAATCACGGTAGGGGAACAGGATTTTACATATTGGTTTACACCCCAAATTTTGGTGAGGATTGTTCTTGTTATTGTTGTGGTAGGAAAGTAAAGTCAACTCTTGACTTTGACAATAGTTGGCACTGATGTTATTACTTCTCTAGCTTCAGTGAACCTTTTGGCTAAATGCTGTAGATAATGACATGAAACAGTTAATAGTATTTCAACTTTTTGGCTATCATATGCTATCATTTCATCTCCCTTTGGTATGTGTATTAAGTGTTGTAAAAGGAAATTTAAAAATTACTTTTCTTCAGATACTGAAAAATCAACAAATATTCCATGTTAAAAATTTCAGATTTATATATCATGCAAGTTAAAGCATATACTCATATACACACACAAGAAATACATGATTTGATTTTTCAAATTCTAATTTTGATTAAAATCACTTGGTCTTCATTTTTGGTAATATCAGTTGAGATAGTGTTTGTAATTAAATGGATATTTTTTATTATTCAGAGTTCTGGGTTTTTGGAGGGTCACTCTATGTATCATTAACATATTAAGAAATCAAGCATGTTTTGTAAATAAGCACTTCAGATTATTTGTTTACTCACAGCTCACACAATAGAAAAGCACAGAAAACTGATAAAAGTATATCCAAGCAGATGTAATTTTCTATAGTTTTGAGTAGGGTCATTAATATTGAAATGGTTCTTCGGACGGTTGAACTCCTTCTTGTTATTTGTGTTATAAACACAACATTTCAGCCAATCTATTCTTCGGTCTTCTTCAGGTGGAAAATCCGAGTGTGATGGGTTAAACAGAAATTGCTTTTCAGTTTTATAGGGTGTTGAAAAGGCCATTTTTTTAATAAGTGTTCAATTCGCTGCGAGTCCGCAAATGAATAAATAATCATAATTAGTGAACTAATAGGAGTAGAGAGACAAATGTGGTATCAAAATGTTCAGAATAACAAGACCTATAAGGGGAAACAGGGAACAGATGTATAAGATCTTCCTGTAAAAACTCATTGGAGTACCTACTCATAAGGTGCCAACTTTTAAACCCTTTTATCCTTGGTGATAAGGCCTGATCCAGGGTGACAGGATGCACTTTTGTTCTCCCCTCTCCTATCCTTTAAATACTGGTCTATTTCAAATGGTGGACATTACCCTTCCTTCCTTTAAGCTGGATGCCTGCACGATTGTTGTTGTGACTAAAACTTGTTCAGATGATTAGAGCTTTGATATTGTCAAATCCTGATTGAATGCGAAAGTACAAATGAGATAATATCGCAACATTTCCCCCTCCTATAATTAACAATAACCAAAAAAGCTTTTCTTTTTTTTCTTTTTGTATTTCTTAAAAGAGAAAAGAAATCATATCCTTGTTCTTGAGAGGCTCCTGTTACTTGACACTTTTATCTGCTGATTGTAAATGATAGCTTTTTGGAAGTATTAGACTGTGCTGAAGATTTTGTCTGCCAAATATAATTAAGTTAATTAATATGAGAACTTTGATGAGAGAGAAATAACAGTGATGAGAAAAAGGGAAACATTTAGACTAAATGGTAGCTTAGTGACCCCGAAACAAGATTAAATCGAAACGACCATACAAGTCATTTCCACCCATTATGTGAGAGTTGGTTACATTCAATTAGGAAAAGCACAATATGTGCCTGCAAATGTTGCCTAACAAATATTATTATATTCATTCTTATTATTAGATGAAGTATTGTAACCCATTATTAGTGTGACAGAATCATGCAGGGATGGGAGTAAGTATAGCTGTTCTGACTGTTACTTATTTTTCTATGTTAGCATAAAGGAAAAGCAAGGAAAGAAAGCCATTAGCAAAAGAAAGGAAAAGAAAGTTTAGTCAGTTCGAGTTTTGGCCTCGGAGAGAAATGTAGCTGTTTTCTTTATTCAAGGCCGATGCGAGAGGAAGGAAGAAGGGGTGAGAGAGAGAGGAGGAAAGGCAATGTCTAAAGGCCCCTGTGGTACTGGATACAATGTAGTAGCAGTAGATTAGACTTTGGACTATTTTTGCCTGTCTTAAATGGCAAAAGTGAATATGATGCCAAATTATGCATAGTGCAATAGGGATGTATATGTTATGTGCAGCAGATGCCTGTAAGACATTCTAAGTATAAATTTTGTCCAACGTTTTGAAATGAAGGAAATGGATACCCCTAGTTTGAAAACAAAAGTTGTAGCGAATAAAAACCAATTGAATAGTAATGAATCGAGGACTTTGTAGTTATTTGCATGGCTGTATTTTCTTTCAGATCAGCAATGCCGACAGCGAAACGAAGGTTGGTGTTTCATCTCTTTCTCCCTGGACTCAGTTCTCCCTCCTCGACTTCCGTCCCTTTCGTCCGACCGTCTGAATTTAATTTGGGGTCAACAGTGATGTAGTCAATTGTACATTTGCACGGTACATGTAAATGAAAGTGCATCATGCTATATATGAAACCGTCAACCAAAACTCAAAACTGTCAACATAGGTTTCTTCAGTTTTTAAATGATTCTGGTTGGCTACGTATATGTGTCATGCATGGAGCTAGAGGGGTGAAAATTTACACATGTACTCCTTATGTCCAGAAAATATGGTCCCTTAGTTCGTGTCTGGAAGAGTTCATGCTTGTTTTTTTTAAAATTCAGACATTTTTAGTGATCACTGCCCAACAAAAGGCAAGAGGTGCTATCTTGGTTGATGGAGCTTGTGAGAATACATTTTCTTAGGGAAGGAAAATTTTATTATTATGGTCCATAGTTTACTAGCAAAATTCATAATATTTATATTATATTAAAAAATCATGTATCATATATATATAGAATATAATGTCAAAATAAAATACAGAGATCAGCTGTTGATTAGATGTATTTTATTAGAGATTTTAGCCAATTGACATAAAGTACGATTTTACTGTGTTAAACTTTACTTTGTCATTTGGCTAAAATCAATGTGTAGTAGTTGTTTGTTTTCGGAAGTTCATCTTGTATAACTCTAAATCCTGGGTTAAACGCTTAATCTTGATTGTTTATGAAAGAAATTGGCTTATTTTTATTATAATTTGCAACTGTCAGTCTGTCTGTGACATAACAAACAGAAAGAAAGGAAGGAGGTAATGCAAACACAAAATTGCTGTTCTGCTGTGTGTATGTGTGTTTGCTGGCTGCTGATAATATAACTACAACAACTACTACTGCTGCTGATGTGTCAAAGCAATTATGGCAGGAGTTTTGTTTATAATTTTAATTTAAATTATTAAGTAAATGTTTTCACTGCTGGGATGAAGTAAAGGATTATTAATGCTGATCTAAGTGCATCTACGATTACAAAGTGACAATAATAACAGTGTTGCCAACATGGCAACATCAGCAGCAAAATTGATATCTTTTTATTTATCATTAGTTCTGTGAAACAATCAATGAAAAGTCCTTTGGGCTTTCTTAGAACAAACTGATCAATATTTGAAAAGGAAAAAAATGGATATCTTAATCAACAATTAATTGAATTGTTGAGGTTGTTATATTTAATTATATTATAGCAAAAAAAAGGAAAAGAAAAATTAAGAATTACAAAATGTTTATCTATTGTGAAAGTGGATTAAAAACAGGAAAAGTAAAAAGTCTCCTCAGCAAAGATCATTTTTGAAGATGGCAAACCCCCCCAAAAAACATAATATTGGAGGAAAAAAAATCCAAGTGCCAATTATTTGTGCTCAACAGCGCAACACATATGCAACCAAGGTAAAATATATCATAGAAGTGATTAAGTGACCAAAATGGAGGTAGGCAGGACACATAACAAGAAAGAAGGAAAGCAGATGGTGCAAAAGGTTGGTCGAATCGTGCCCAAGGAATAGCAGTCGCAGTATGAGAACACCAGATATAAGATGGAGAGATGATAAGGGTTTGGCAGTAAGACATGGCAGAGGTTAGCACAGTCATGGTCGGCCTGGAAAGAGCTGGGAAAGTCCTTTGTCCAGCAGTCGACCTGAAATTGCTGATATTGATGCTGCTGATGAAGATGATGGTGATGATATATGTATATGTATATAT
>VCCN01003977.1:7550275-7567686 GCA_006491835.1 Architeuthis dux
TCAATTGGGAGACGAGATATGAAATTCTGGATTTTTTTGCTGGTCGCCATTTTGTTTTATGCAAATGCGGTAGTTCATCCCAATTTCTTTCTTGGGAATATCTTTTTTCTGAAAGAGGACATCCTAAGGAACATGTTGGTGCCCTACTCATAGAGTCCTGGGGTTGTGTGCTGGGTAGATCCTGCTGGCCCACAGACTATAGTCTCTTTCTGGAAAACTGCTAACAATTGCATTTCTTCATATTCTATTGCAACGGGGGGTGGGGGGTGATAGCAGCCCAGTTTTTCATGTAACAGCCCCTAAAATTTGTAAACATGGATTTAATTATTTTATAAGAGGTAAATATCTCATCCTTGCTATTTTAAACAGAAAATCTGCATAGAACCTTGGGTTCTATGCATTCATAGTAATTCAATGGTAAACAGGTACCCCAAAAAGTGCTGTCATTGTATCTTTTGGGGTACACAGAAAACTTGTCTATATAAGAATATATAAAGATATAAAGCTTCAATATAAGTTTGCATTTTATTTAGTGTTAGTGAGACAATTTAGTGCAATAAAAAGCAAAACAAAAAGGGCTCTATATGTCCATATATCTTTTGAGGTATGTATTGAAAAAAAAAGAAAGAAAAACTTAAACAATCACTAAAAATATGATTTCTTATAACATTTAAATCCCCTGGGTAGAAATTTTACTAGGGAGGTGCATAAAAAAAACAAAATATAAATTTTCCCCTCAGATGTTATGCAACAAGTAAATTTGGTGTATCTTTTGTAGTATGTATACCTTGTATCCTTGGACACCCAGTGATAATGTTTATGTAATTTATTTGTATCAAATTATGTGTATCTAATACTTCTTCACAGTTAAGCCTTAATGTTGGAACATCCCCGCAAGGGTGCGACAGACCCCCATAGCTTGCTCGGGCATCTGACAGGAGAAGGACACTCCTGTCAAACCTACGACCTACAGGCTCTACTCCTATCCGCGCCACTCTGGTGGCCCATGGGATGTAACCCCCAGGTTTAAAGGGTGGGGTCGACCCTGGTCAAGTCGCACTTCACCTTAAAACTACACTGCTCAGGCTGGAAGTTTTCTCCACACATTGGCCCCGCTGTCTATGGTCCAAATGCTGTGGAAAAACATTCCCCAAAATCTTTGTTTGCGAAGCCAAGCCATTCATTCATTCAATACTTCTTCTATACTTCTATTAACATGTGTTTATGTTTCAGTGTGCTCTTGTTGATATGTATGTTTATAATTAGGGGAATTATCCTTTTCTACTTTTTCAGCTAGAACTATTTCTTTCTTTCTTCATCTTTTCCTTTTCTAGTGATTTCTAGAAATCACTAGAAAAGGAAAAGAGAACACACCAGGTGAAGTTGTTTCTTGTAAAATTTTATAAGAAACAACTTCACCTGGTGTGTTATTCTCTCATGCTATCAAATACTTCAGTTACTCCTGTAGATGTGTGTGAATTCCTCTTGGAAAGTTGTTTTTGTTTGTTTGGGGTTAGGGACAGGATGAATTCTCAGTCAACATCAAAATGTATGATGACCTTTAACTTTGGGATGAAAGCACAGTTCAGTAAGGTATCTTCTTCTTCAGGTTTCATGTCTTTTGACATTGGATGACACAGTGGTCCTCCACCCTTTCCTGTCCGTTGCTGTTCTTACAACTTATACTACAACTATGTTGTTCTTCTTCTATCTCTTAAGGGACTTTTGCCATCATTTAAAATCAAGCTTCCCACTCTGTAGATGTGTTAATATGTTTGATTTTCACAGTTTAGTATCACAACTAAACCCCCAGGATCTGATTCAGATTTTTAATGTCTACTATTAGAATATTAGAACAGCTATGACTTACGGATGCAAAACATGGAAATTAACAAAATGAGCTGAATACAAATACAATAGCACAGAGAGCCATGGAAAGAGCAATGCTAGGGATAACTATAAGAGATAGAAGAAGAACAACATGGATCAGAGAGAGGATATTGTACAACTAATTAAGCAGCAAAAATGGAGATGGGCTGGCCACCTAGCAAGGAGAGATGACAATAGATGGGGGAAAAGATTAACCTAAATGTCTTTCGAATTGAGATGAATTAAGTGGGGAAAAAAAAACAAGTTGAAAACGGACGTAACCAGGGAGACTCTTTGTTAAGAACATTTGAATTCAAAGAAACACAAATTAAAAGAAATTAGGTTAAAAAAAAAAAAGAAACAGCCGTTTTTCGACGGATGCAACCAACTTATAATCAATCAGCAGAGTGAAGTTTTGATGGGCCT
The DNA here is from genome assembly GCA_006491835.1 of Architeuthis dux. Taxonomy (NCBI): domain Eukaryota; kingdom Metazoa; phylum Mollusca; class Cephalopoda; order Oegopsida; family Architeuthidae; genus Architeuthis; species Architeuthis dux. The sequence continues at coordinate 7,552,571 of VCCN01003977.1, forward strand.
GGCAAGCTGGAAGTGAAATGAGAGAGAGTGGAACAGACAAAAGCGGCCGCCTGTCGAGTTAGACAGAAAGTTTATTCGTCTCAAAATAATTTGTCTCGACTGAAATACAAAGACTCCTGCCTAAAAGAAAAGAATCATATAAAGTGTAATGAACTATGATGACTTTGATCTCATCGTTTTACCTTTCCTGTTCCTCCACATACAATGAAGACCTTCCAAAGTCTGGTGAACGAAAAAAGGTTACATACAGGATACATAAAAGATATATTAACATTGTCGTCTTTGAAGTTTGTATTACTAGAAATCTATTGGGGTGTTTATTTCCACTCAGTTCGGCTCTGATAACATTTCAGTTGAATATGTAGGTTTAAGTTTGTTCCCCATGTGGTTATCACATGGTCGGAACGCCTCCTGTTTGCGCCAAATCTGTGACGTCACAGAGAGAGTTTAGGGAAGAAAGCAGAAGTAGCCATCTTGATTTTTATTGACCAGAATGCTATGTTCAGCAGCCATTTTGAATCTGGATGACATGCAGAGAAAGTAAGTCTGATAAGAATAGATAAATAATGCGGAAGTTCATAGGAATGGAAATAAGGACATACAATAGAAAATAAAATAATGATCAAGACAAATGCAGATATTTGTAGACGTACGAATTAACATGACATTTAATAAACAGCACATATAACAATTGGGTACGTAAGTTTTTAAGCTGCAACAAAAAAAATGAAACATTTAAGTAGGGTCAATCTCAGCTAACTAGTAATTACATTAGCCCTATACATTGAGAAGGGAAATAGAAGAGACATTAAGTGACACTGCGAGGGTCATTCTACCGTGTGTGGTTTTTCCTTATGGTAACTGAAGTTGATGTTTTAATACAGTGTTGGTTATTCATGAACCAATATAAACCATTATCAAAACGTGTGAATTCAGTGTAAGATATCTAATATGAAAATGCAAATGATAAGAAGTTATGTACATCACAGCAAACAGTATTTTAACCAACTGGGAGAAGTTGGGTCCATTTTTATTTGGACCGGCAGATCAGGATGAAAAAGCTGAGATCATCATTGGTCGATGGTTTTTATAGGGAAAATACAGGACTCAGATATCACAAGATAAAGAACTACTTTTACTAGATATTTTCTATAGTTTTGAGAAGGGTCATTAATATTCAAATGGTTCTTCGGACGATTGAACTCCTTCTTGTTATTTGTGTTGTAAACACGACGTTTCGGCCGATCCATTCTTCAACCTTCTTCAGGTGTAAAATACGAGTGTGATGGGTTAAACCGAAATTAAGTGACATTGCGAGGGTCATTCTACTGTGTGTGGTGTTTCCTTATGGTAACTGAAGCTGATGTTTTAATACAGTGTTGGTTATTCATGAACCAATATAAACCATTAGTTGTTGGAAGCAGAGAAAAATCAAAGAGGCAGCTTACATCAAAATGTTGACTAAATGCCAGACAAGTGCAGATTTCAACCCGATGTTGCTTCCACTTCTCAACAAATCTAAACCCGACAAGACAAAGACACAGAAACACCTGGGCCATGCGCTATAAGGGCTACCCCCCTTTAAACATAATTTCTGTTTAACACATCACACTCGGATTTTACACCTGAAGAAGGCCGAAGAATGGATCGTCCGAAACGTTGTGTTTACAACACAAATAACAAGAAGGAGTTCAATCATCCGAAGAACCATTTGAATACTTTTACTAGTTTCATATTTTTAGCTACCTTTTTTAGCTGTTGTGGTATTTAGCTCTGCAGTTTTATAATAAATGGCTGTTACAAATATTTTAGAAAATTGGAAAAATCTAAAACATGTGATAAAAGATCTTTGTTTTTCAACCAGCAGTTGAGGAAGCTTAGAAACTTACATGCCCAAGAAAGACTTGACACAACTGAGTCGAGTAATCAAGTTAAATCTTACAGGCTGCCCACAACACCTTGTGGTACCAATGGAATATAAAAATAAAAATAAACTCTTTTGGGCATCAATGTATCAGATTTGCTATTTTCTTTTGTGAAACATCTGAGGAGGCTCCATTGAAAAGAGAAAGCAAATCTTCTTCTGTGGATGCCTTACTGACATTTCCCTTATTCCAAATGGCCTGTACATGTTCAAGCAGACTGATTTAGCCATGAATCGCTTAAGAGCTTTTTTACACCTGACATTTTTAAGTCTCTTTTTCTGTATGGCATGGGGCTCTACAAAAAGGTTGCTGTTTTTGTCCAAATAACTATCAGTCAATATTGGGAGAATATTTCTGCTATTTTATCTTCTTTGTAATAATTAGAGGTTAGTCATTGATAGATTTCTGATATGATTTATTTTCAGAAGACCAAATTTTTAACATTCTTCTTTAATAATTATTGAAATCATTTTTTTCACCTCAAATCCTTTTGAGCAGGGTTAAAATATAATTTGATTTTTTCTTCATTGGGTGCCCGGGGGTGTTTTCAAATAGCCCCCCACCCCCCACCAGCTTTTCCTCTGATATTGGCTGCATCTTATCAAAAACAAATTATTCAAAATGCTCTTGACATTTCATCACGCTTTGCTCACTTTGAGGATTTGCAAAAGTGCATTTGAACCAAGTTTTCTTGAAGAATACCTTTGAAAGTCATTCCTGAAATTCTAATAAGTTATTAATTACAAAAAAAACACAAATAAAACAACATATATACAGTTTGAATTGATGTCGGGTTCTGTCTTTGTCTGACACCTTCTCATCTTCTTTCACTAACTTAGCTTGTCTTTTTCTTTCTTCTCCCTTCTTCCCTCACTCTTTCTCAGCTTCTCTAATTGTCCCTTATTTAACTTACTTCTCCTTCGTTCTACTCCCACCCCTTGTTCCCTAGATTTGAACTCAACCATCATTTCTTGCTTCCCTTTTGAAGTTAATTTAATCATCTTTGAAAACAGCTGCCGTTTCTTTGTATCATTTCTTTGTATCTTTCTGTTGGTAAATTGTTTCATTTAAAATGCTGACTTGTCTCATGGAATTCAATCAATTGGTTTTTATCTGTACTAGCTGAAAACCTGCTCTATTGGACAGATTTCCTGCTGGTTCCTGTGGAAGGCCATCAGTGAGAAAACAGTAAACACACTACAGCCAGAAATAGATCATTGTTGCTGGGTAACTTGTGAATAGCCAATGAAAAATAAGTTACAATTCTCCCCTGTGTTTATTTTTTAATGGGCCACAAAATTACAGGATTGTTTACATATACAAATATATATTTTAGTATAAATGTATTTATTGTAAAATATCACAACTAATTCAGTTTTTAGTCGGCAAGAAAACAAAAATGCAACTTAATTTTTTCTTTCCTTTTTAGGCTTCCATACTTTAAAATTATGGACATTAGTTTTAAGCCGGACCAAAATTCCCTTTTTTGCTTCCAGATTTACAGAACTCTTTTGAGATATAGTTTAAAACCTGCCACAGTAAAATATCTAAAGTACAGAACTGTTTTCTTGGGGTAAAATGCAGTTTTCTGGGAAAAAAATGCTTCAACCGTTACTATAAGATGCATATGTGTATAATATCATGCATACATTCTAACAGTATCTTGTGAATGTATACATGGCCATATGCAAATATGCTTGTGTATGTTCATGCAAATCTTTATATGTGTCTTTCCCATAGTTAAAATATTTATATACATATTGTGCTAATGTTTGAAATTATTCTGAATTAGTAAATGCTCATTGTTTTGCTAATGGTCTGTGCTCTGTGCCAGAACGTTTACACAGTAATTTAAAAAGTTAATGGCAACATATTGTTAAAAATTCTGGTATTCATTTTGGGTAAAAAATTAAACAAGTCTGGTTAGTCACTCAATAGAAATCGCCACAAGACCAACATCTTTTGCCATGTTGGGGGTGATCAATTAAAAATAGGAAAAAGGGGTGATCAGTTATTTCTCTCGCCTTTGGTAGATCACTAAAAAGTCTGAATTTTCAAATAACAAGTGTGAACGCAGCTGGGCACAACTGAGGGACCAATTTAGTATCAACTTACATTGTAAATTGAACCCCCCCCCCACACACACACACACTCAAAACCTATTTTGGGAGGGAAATTTTGAAAAAAAAAGTTTTTTCTAACATAACAATCCTCTATAACCTTTGTTCATGCCCCATATTTTTAATTTTAATTTTTAGAATATAAATCCCCACCACCACACCAACACCCCACACTCCCAAAACAAAGTAGCAATCCAACCTACTCAAGATCGGGAATCACCTCTGTAATGTTTATATAAATGTATCTATATGTTAAATCAATAAACATGCCGAAGCAACCTCCCAGCAACCCCCATTCCATTTCCGGTCCCAGAAAACGCGGACCGGAAGTGGGAACGGGGAAGTCTCACTTCTTACCAGGCCAAACAACCCCATCATACGTGTTATCTTGTTCCATCTTCTTTTCTTAACACGCTTAAGCACGGTTACAAATCAAATGCATTCTAACATCACGCAGCTAGAATAAAAAGACTAAGAAAGCGAGCAGAGGCACTAAACACAATTAGAACATTACAACTACCAGGACCAAATGTCAGGAATCGTGAAAAGCCGAGCCCAAATGCACTCAGCTACAGTGAATGCAAACCTCTGACTTCAACTGTAGATATCCTTTAATAATTGCAAAATTCCATACTAGTTTAAACTTTAAAACTATGGAGTCGATTCCTCGGTATTATTTATTACCAGTAGAATAAAAATATATAGATAAATATAATTATGAATTTCATGGAACATGTTTCTTATCTTATCTGATCCGTGTTTGGAATCTAATTTTGCGGCACATTCTAACTAAGGATTATATTTTATAGGTTTATTTACAAACTGTTATTTTGGTTGGTGTGTTGTTGAATCTTACTCCTTATTTCTACCTGCTCCATTATTATATTGTTTGAATATCATCGGGTGTCTATTCATAGCTTTACTAAATTGCCTAAATATTTTGTTTATATCTCCCCCTTGCTTAACCATTCTGATTGTTAAATTGGTGCTTTTTTCTATAAAGTCCTTAATTTGTAGGGTTGCCTGTGCTATTCTTAGGTATTCCACTAAAATTGATCCGTAGAAATATATGATGGTATATCACTTGTTTGTGTAATGAATCCCTCATGGAGGTATATACATATGGATACGATTGGAAAGAGTTTTATCAGCTTTCCAACTGTGTTTTCCAGGCTGTTTCAAGGGATAGTCATCTTAGTGTATGTAAACCTCCGACCCCCCGGGAATGAGATGAAAGAAACAAAAGCCGAAACACACCACCTTCCCCACCACCACACCAACACCCCACACTCCCAAAACAAAGTAGCAATCCAACCGACTCAAGATCAGGAATCACTACCAGGACCAAATGTCTGGAATCGTGACAAGCCGAGCCCAAATGCACTCGGCTAAGGTGAATACAAATCTCTGACTTCAACTGTAGATATCCTTTAATAATTCTGAAATTCCATACTAGTGGTATGCTTTTGTTAAACGTTTCTTTAAACTTTACAACTATGGAGTCGATTCCTCTGTATTATTTATTACTGGTAAGAATAAAATATATAGATAAATATAATTATGAATTTCATGGAACATGTTTCTTATCTTATCTGATCCGTGTTTGGAATCACATTCTAACTAAGGATATATATATATATGCATATATTGTGTATGTATGTATGTATATATATATATATATATATATGTATGAGGTGTGGCTATTAAATAATAAAGCTGAGCTTATGTAAGTTGAACCACACTGGACACATATGCAAACGGCAACCCCTGAAAGTTTCAATGTGTTTGTGTCTTCGTTTCACTGTTACGCATCGCTTGCAGTAGACATGTTTTTCTGAAGTGTTGTAAAAATGGTCAGTTCAAAGATCGATTGACACATCGATTTAAAGTTTTTGCTGAAATTGAACAAAACAGCTACTGAATCTTTTTATCTGCTAACTGGGACATGTCTTCGTTTTGCTATTACGCATCGCTTGAAGTGGACATGTTTTTCTGAAGTGCTGTAAAAATGGTCAGTTCAAAAATTGATTGACACATCGATTTAAAGTTTTTGCTGAAATTGAACAAAACAGCTACTGAATCGTTTTATCTGCTAGCTGAGGTTTTTTGGGGAAAGAATGCATATCATGTGTGTTTCAGTGGCACAAGAGATTTTGTGACGGTTGAGATGATGTCGAAGATGATGAATGTTATAGAGGCCCATGCACATCAAGAACAGGTGAGAATGTAATGATTGACGACTCAGCATCAGAATGATTGTAGAAAAAAAGGCTTCTGTCATTAAAGAGATGGTTCTTGATGTGCATCCACAATGTTCATCATCTTCGACATCATCTTTAAAAAAAAAACACATTCCACCACAGCATTCTTTTTCCTATTTTACTTTTAAAGTAGCAAAAATTCCTTACAATTAGTACTTTCTGGAACATGAAAAAAAGATGCTCTTCTTTTAAAGAATTTTTAAAGTTTAAAAACAAAACCTTTGAAAAACCTTTTTTAATTTTTTTACAGTTCTATGAGGAAGATAATTGCCCTTCACTAACATTAAAGATGAAAAGATAAATTAGTGTTGGGGTCTTTAATTACAAAACTTTCATTCAACTACCCCTGCCTCATACATGCCTGACACCTGCAATCGTAGAATTTCTCTCAATTTCTGACATTTAAAAAAATAATGTTTAGCTTTATGCATCCAAATCACAGGCAATACATTCCCCACCATCATACCATGCTCTATCTTCTAAATTACTGACATCTGGGTGTTGCTGATCTTAACGCTAAACGCATCGATGATAACAGTAATAAAAATGTTATTAATGGAATGAGAAGTAATGGTGATAATGATGTTATCAGCATTGAGAATGTTGGTGGTGGTGGTGGTGGTGGTGGTATTAGAGATAAAGATGATTATCATAAAGATTATGATGTCGGGATGGAAATGTTACAGGAATATTGTGAAATCCTTAGGGATCTGTGAAGTCCCTGAACATTGCAGTAATTTCATGAAATCCTTAGTTTCACAATCAGTGTAGTTAACAAGCTTATGATGCTGACCATTACTAGTGTAATGAGTTTGATCCTCACCGAGTGCCCCTTTTCTATGGCCTTGTGTCAAACTAAGCTAAACTTAGTAAATAACAAGTTTATTCTGTATCAGTATTTACAGTGTATGTACAGCTTAGTTTTATACAAGGCCACAGAAGTGGGACACCCAGTGAGAATCAAACTCAAAACAGTAGCAATGGTCAGCATCACAAGCTTCCGTTACTCACAGCTGTACGCCATGGTATGATCACAATGCAAAATATGGCAATCAACCCTCTTCTTATCTTCTTCAAATGTTTCAGAGTGAATTCGCTTTACCTTAACTTGCTCCTAAAAATGTGAGAATGCATCACAAATTTCTTCTTTCAATTGGCCTACGTACCCCTGTCTTTGCTCTAACCGTAGATGCCCTGTTTCACTCTTGACCCATTGTTTCCAAGATGCCATGTCAACATCAGACTTTTTGCCTGCAAGATTCTTACCTACTTACATTCATCACAAATACCTTTCCAACCAGGAGAAGTCAAATGATTACCATCACACAAAAATGTTCATCATATGTTATACCTAGACCCTTGAGCTTATGCATAAAATTGTCATGCATTTGAGACATAAATTATTAAAAAATATTGTAATCCAATCATATCAATCAGTGTTTGGAAGCAAAATTCAGAAAGTGGATAATCACATGAAAACTCACAAGGCCCTATCTTAAGAAGTGCTTTGTGCAGCAGGGAAAGGCTTATTCAAGGTCATCTATCATAGGCAAAACAAGGAAGCCCTTTGAGCTTATGAAACTGTATCTTAATGGACAGAAAGGTGACTTCAATGGAAATTACTTAATCATGGAAATGGCATCACATTTCATGAAATAACAGTTAACTTTGCCTAATTTTACATTATTTTAATTTAAAATACTCAACTAAGAACCTTGAATAAAGCCAGTACTAAAAAGTCCTAAAAGACTCTTGAAAGGCTTCATTTCTAGATTCATTCCAGACGTGTAACACATGTAACGTTTCTTTGTAACACATGTAACATCAAATATCTATACTCACAAGGATCCATGAATGTAAATTCACCAAACAATGACTGTAATATTCATAAGACTCATTAAATACTTAGAAAATCAGATATACTCTTCTAACATGGAATGGGCCATTATTTTCTTTTGCTAAGCCACAATGTTTCCTTTTTACTTTTTGGATTTAAAATAAAATAAGGAAAAAACTTCTTTTTCCCTTCCTAATCTCAAATCATCCTATCTCTTTGGAACTAGTTGTTAGGTTCAGTCATTTCGCTTTTTTTATTATCTGATTAAAATTTCTCTACTAACAAACAAGTATTAGTCTTATATTTTTTGGCCCATGTTTTACTAAGAAACTATTCATTTGAGAGCCCCTTCCTGTATCAAAAAGAGAATCACATTCAGAGGTATAGCGAGAGGAAACAGTCGCTGAGAACCCTTGCTCCGCCACTGATCACATTGTATCATTGAATCCTTTTTACCTTTGCTCAAAACCTGAAAATCAAACATTTCTGTTTCACCCAATTCCATTTCTGTTTCACCCAATCCCTTTTCTGTTTCACCCAATCCCATTTCTGCTTCTTATGTCATTAAGACAATTTACATAATTAAAATTCCTACCTGCTGATTGCATTAGTAGCACAAATAAAGATGCCAAATACTGTGTGGATGATAATCTGATTCATTTTAGACAAGCAAGCTAAATCTAGTGAACAAATAAAAATGAATAAATAAATCAATTGGCTAAATAAAAGAAAACCAAATATGGAGGTAGACGGAAAGATGATAGCCTATAGGCCGGGGGCCAGCAGGCCCTACCGTGAACCCCCCCCCATGATTCTACATTTAAGGTAAAATATCCCTTTCAGAAAAAAAGATGTTCCCATGTTGAATAAAAATCAGTTAATACATAGCTACGATGAAGGGGAGTTAACTGTGTTTCAATTTTCTGTATTTGGGACTATTACCTCTTTTTATTATAGGAACATATATCTCTCAGTCAAAAATAAATTCCTTGATCCGCTCCAAATTTTACTCAATTCTTCCTTAGCCCATGTCATACTCTTCCACAAAATGTCATTGAGAACTTTTGCAGATATTGTGTGGACAAACAGTTGGGAAGAACTACCTCATTTGCATAAAATAAAATGGCCACCAGGACACAACAAAACAGACAGAATTTCATATCTCGTACTTTAAAAGCTAAATCTACTGAGTCAAATGTTTTCTCATAATCTACAAAGGCCAAACAGCGTGGTTTGTTGTATTCTAAAGATGTCTCGATTAGTTGGTTTATTGCGTGTAGGTGATCTATTGTCGAGTAGCCGCTTCTGAAGCCTGCCTGCTCGCGTGGTTGGTTTTCATCTAGAGTTCCTGCTAATCTGTTTGTGATTATTTTTGTGAATAGTTTATATTTGTTTGGTAGTAGTGTAATCGGGCGGTTGTTGCCGAGGTTGTGCTTATCTCCTTTCATGTGAAGTAGGATTGCTATTCCTAGGCAAAAGTTCTTAGGAACTTTTCTTTCTCTTATACATTGCGTGAATAGATGTGCTAGTCCTTTGTGCAAGATTTCTCCTGCATCTTCTAGGAGGTCTGTTGTTATGCCATCCTTGTCTGTGGCTTTACTGAGTTTCATATTTCGTAGTGCTGATACTTCTTCTACCGTTATGTCTGGGATATCGCTAGTAACTATAGGTTTATTAGTTTGTAGTATGTTTATTTTTGAGGCATACAAATTTTCATAGTATTCTTCCGTTACTTTTGTCAATTTGTCTCTATTTTTGATAATTTTGCCATTTTTATCCTTTAGTGCAAGCATCTGTTGCTTGCCAGTATGGTCTGCAGATCGAGCATGTTTTAAACTATTACTATTCTTTTTGTGTTTTTCTTTCTTTTTTCTTTTCTCGTTCTTTTATTTATTAATTTGTTAAGTTCTCCTTTTTTGTTTTCGTCCTCTTTAGTTTTTATCTACATATTTCTTCTCTGCTTAGTTTTAGAGCATTTCCCTGTATTGTCTACATTTGAATTGTCTACCATCTCTGCTGCTTCCTTAATTATATTTGTCAGACTATTACTCTTTTCCTCTATGTCACTGTCGGTATTCCACAAGGCCTGGAATCTGTTCCCTATCGCTACTTATTAGGGCATCTCTTCTTCTAAAGAATCATTTTATTCCGTTCAGTATTAAAGTTATATTTAGTTCTGCACGCTATCATTCTATGATTGCTTCCTATGTCTACTTTATTTATAATGGTAACGTCTTTAATTTTATTTATCTTGTCAGTTAGTATGAAGTCGATTTCGTTTTTCTTGTGCCATTTGGGCTTTTCCAAGTCCACTTTCGGTTTTTGAAAGAATGTATGTGTGTGTGTATATATATACATGTGTATATGTATGTCTATATATATTAGCTCTTCGGAGAAATTCGAGTTGAGCGCTCTCGTAAATAGATTAAAACATGAGTTTATGTGGATTAAAAATTGCCTACAAATCTGCCACAGTGACTTGGAGCATTGGTAAGAAGTCGGACTGCTGGCCCAGAGGTCCGGTTTCAATCCTGGCTCAAAGCACCAAGGTACTTATAGTCAGTAGCCACACTGATGAGTCGTAAGATGACGAAACAGCGTTGTATGTGGATTTGACAATATATATATATATATATATAATGTGTCTACATGCAAAAATATATAAGGATCAGGCAAAAGCTGCGTCTGCATGGATTTGGCATTAAACAGTGTGATAGAAAACCTACAGAGCCTGATGATACTGTGAGGTATTGCCGGGGCTCCCTGGGTTAGTGGTAATGTTTCAGCCCTGAAACCATGCCTGACACCTGGCTCATCATCTGATGAAAGCTTTGTTGTATGAAATTAGAGTGAGTGAGTGATATTAACAAGCAAACAAATTAACTAGTAAGTAGATATTGTACTGATATGTTTGTGGAATGCTTTGAATTTGTTTCAAAAGAAAAAGGTTTTGATATTTTGCCATAAACTGCAATTTTCTCATCTCTCTAAAATTTTGTTTTGAATTCATGCTAGAAAAATGGATTTCCGATTTGGCTACATGTTGGCTAATATAATCCAATGTGACTTTTGGGTGAAATCATTTGAAATGTAATTCTCTTGCCAGCCTTTATGGTTCACTTGAGATCTTTAAATTGCTTCGTCTAGAAAGATGCTTCTCCACCTCGTAAATGGGTTTTCACACTTTGTGCATCTTAATCTTTGACAGATTTTGCTCTTTAACTAAAAGTTAATGGATTATTTTTTTCTCAGCATTTTTTTCTGATTCATGGTAGCCCATAGATTATTTGATGATAGTGACCATATTGAAGTTGGCTTTGCAAATGTTTTACAGATTATTTTTTTTTACAGGTTAAATAAATCTCATTGCATTTAGTATCTAAACATGAATGAGATAAAAGGCAACTGAAAAATTAAGATGAAGGTAAATAGTAGTCAGAAATTAATAATAATGATTTGCATACTGTATAATACTTCTTTTAAAAAATAATGCTTTACTGATACTGATACTACCAGTTCAAAAACAAACATGGCACAGAGAGATCGGGTTAGAGTGTAGGTTTAAAGGTTTGATTTGGACGAGGTTCGATCGTAGTAAAAAATTAATGATAATTATCTGTATTACTTCATCTAATAAAAATGATTGCATGAATGAGATATCTTATAGATTTTATTATTTTTTGATTTTTCAAAACATGAGGTTAACATTTGTTCTGGATTCAGATATTGTTTCAACAAATTCTTCCAAGCATTATCTTTAAACAGCCATCATGTTTCCTCAGAAGAATGGCTAGGTAAATTATTCTCCAGAACAAGGTGCGTTGTATATAATTGACTTGGAATTTTAAAAATACATATATATATAAAATATTTCTATAAGATAGTCATTACCTAAATGAATTTGATATCAGAGACAGCCAACCATAAAGAAAGGCCATTTTAATATTTTGCTTGGAATTCGTTTTCCTTATCATTAATAAGTTTTACTATAATACGAGTTGACCGATGCCGTCAAAAATTAGGGAAATATTTAAATAATTCTGAAATTGCATTCTACTTAAAAATATCAAACACATTCATATGTTGCTCTGTATTTTCTTGTTTATGTTTGAGTAGAATGAACTTTATGCATTTGCAAAAAAAAGTAAGGGAGACCATTAGCATTTAATATTTATCTCCCTTGACAAAGATTACAAAACAAAAATATAGACATGCACGTGGCGTATTATATAAGTAGATGTCCCACTGACTTGGTATTGGAGATTGACTTCTTATCTGAGTTCTGTTTCTGTAACTGAACTCGCAAGGTGAATGTGACCTAAAATCCAGTCATCTGATATTCTGCTTTGCTCACAAATGTATCGTTGCTTAAGAACATTGACTGAATTACTGAATTAAAATACAAAATCATATAATTTCACTGCTATCCTAATTCAATGCTTCTTCGTGACAAACTTGATTGATATTGCATTACCTAAATATGATCAATGAGATTTTTAAAAAAAATGTTATTTTATCTACCACTTGTACTCGAGGTGTCATGGGGAGATCTATTTTACTTGAGGAATCTACTATAATCCACTTCTGGCTTGCCTGGCCCATGGAAGTGTTGGACACAGGCCTCCCTTCCCCAAGTAAGGAGACATAGGGTGGCGGACCTAACACTGCCATGCTGCCAATGATGTGTTGGCAGGGAGGAAGAGATGGATGCATGCCTTTCCCAAGGGCATCAGTGAGAAGTGATTTCATTCTCCATGACCCCGCACCTCCTGGTTGGTGAAATTACTACTATTGCTTTCATTTACATGCCATTTTTCAAGTGACTCATATTTCATACTGTCATTACAAATATAACTTAGCTTTAAACATAACTGTGTCTCTCGGGTGACTAGAAAAATTGACTGACATGATTTGAAGACCTGGTCAGTGAGAGACAAGTGTATTTTAACTTGTTCTTTCTTTGCCCAATGGTGAAGCTGTAATTCAATATGTTTTTATATCGTTGTCGAAAGGAGAGATCAGCCTTTGCCTAAATAATGCCTCTTCCTCCGCTTTCTTTCTTTTGCCTCCCACCCATTGTAGGCATTTCCACGCTAGCAACACTTACATTTACCTGCTAGCAACATTTACATTTACCTGCTAGCAACATTTACATTTACCTGCTAGCAACACTTACATTTACCTGCTAGCAACATTTACATTTACATGTTAACAACATTTACATTTACACGCAACATTTGGAAAATTACAGATAGAATAAGGAGATGGTTAATAGATTGGTAGGAAATTGAAATAATTATATTAATAAGAATTAGAAAGCACTCAAAGAGCACATACCACTGCCAGGGAGACACACTAACTAAAAACTGAATAAAAATCAGTTCATATATAGCTACGATGAAGGGGAGTTAACTGTGTTTCAATTTTCTATATTTTTGACTATTGTTTACCTCTTTTTACTATATAGAACATATATCTCTCAGTCAAAAATAAATTCCGCTCCAAATTTTACTCAATTCTTCCTTAGCCCATGTCACACTCTTCCACAAAATGTCATTGAGAACTTTTGCAGATATTGTGTGGACAAACAGATAGACATAAGTGAATACATATACCTCTTCCATCTTTGTTGTTGTTGTTATAATAATAATAATTATTATTAATTTTTTGTTCAAATTAATAACAATTATTATTATTCTAACAACAACAACAACAACAACAATAATAATAATAATAATAAAAATTAAAATTAAAAATAAAATAAAATAAAATAAAATATACAACTGCTGACTTCATCTATCTGCAGTAAAACCAGAGGACACAGCCATAAACTACAAATTCAGACCTCCACTGGTGTTAGAAAAGAATTTCCACTCGGCAAGAGTAGCAAGCATATGGAACAGCCTAAGTGAAAAGATGGTCACATCAGAGAATATCAATATTTAAAAAAATAATCTTTATTCTGATATCGGACATACCAAATGTAACTATCATTTCCTGGCATATAACACACACTGTCATATAAGACACACCTCAATTTTTGCAGGCATATTCTTGAAATAATAAAATAAAACCCCCTCTTTTTCCCTGATCGTCATAACCCTCCACACTATCGGGTTATTCTAATGCTCTGATCTATTCAAATCTATATTAATCAGTGGCCAGCTGTTTACATTTTTTGCATAGCGCAGTAACGTTAGTAAACAACTGATAAAGCGTTCGATTCCCGAGACAAAAAGCATGTCTTATACGCCGGGAATATACGGTAGTCTAATCCCAGCCCAACTACACTGAACCTGGCTTAATGACGCAATTAACTGCTGTCAGAAAAAGCTTATTTCAAGTATATTAATATAATGATACTATACTATATTATTATACATACAGACATTACAAATATATGTCCCATCAGAAGCTGACATTTCACGTGTTCCCAACTAGCTTTCACTTTCACTTTATGCTTTGAACATTCAACCGATTAAATTTTTAAAAGGAATTCTTACCATGGTATAATGTTATTATTGAGGGCAGCCACCTCTCAATGCAAATAAGTTAAAAACCTCACTTGTCCAGCATTGTGTAAAAATTAGACATTTTGTAAAGAAGAAAAAGGGTTTAGAAAGGTGTATTCTGCTTTTTGCAAAATACTGGACAGTCTGGAAGTATGACCAGCCTTCTTCGCAGGGGCACTTTTTTTTAATGCGAACGGGATTGTGCTGACTCAACGTATGAGAGAAAAAACAACAATGCAACAGGTTTTTTGGTTCGATATGATCCGATCTTTTAATAAGACATAAGAAGAGAAAATGAGAGATAAAAGATGTAGAGGGAAGGTAGGGTTGGTTGCGTAAAAGTTGGGAATTTCGTGAGGAGAAAAGACTCACTGGCGTGGCTAACTCCAGCTAACAAATGTTCAATACTTCGTCATTACTCATGGCCAGTTGCAAGTGACGGGGGATGATTCTGGATTTCT
>VCCN01003977.1:7571585-7585779 GCA_006491835.1 Architeuthis dux
TGTCTACTTTGTTTATGACGGTAATGTCTTTAATGTTCTCGAATTTGTCACTTAGTATGAAGTCAATTTCGTTTTTAGTTGTGCCACTTGGGCTTTTCCAGGTCCACTTCTGATCTTCCCGTTTTTGAAAGAATGTATTAGTTATCTTTAAACCGTATCTCTCTGCGAAATTTACTAGCATGTTACCTCTATCAACCTTGATAACCTTTAAATATTGATCAAACAGACTTTACACTCAGATAACCTTCTTGATCGGCTGATTCTTGATTGTTATTGGTTGGTTGGTTGCCTTTGATTAGAAGAACTGAAGAAAAGTGGTTTCACTTGCTTTTTTATTGAGAGTTGATGACAATTTTTGATTGTTAAGCAGTTGTTAGTGCTAAAAAAGGAAGTGAGGGAATGCAGAACTGCCTGCTCTAACGAGTGTAGCAATCAGGTGAGTGAAACTGGCCTCTATAGCTGGATGATTTTCTTTGGGGGGATGCATTTCAGGCATACCTTGATTCAATAGATATAGCTACAATGAACTGTTTCAGCTAATTTGAGGGAACAAACAGATATACAGAATGAAAATTTTAATGATAAATAGTGAGCAAATGCCTTTCCTCCTCCTGCACAAAGTAAGGGAATGCAGTTCCCACACATTCCCACAGCACTAAACCACTGTTGTTAAGTATATTCCTAGTCACATTGTATTTAGCAGCCACAAGAAGTAATGAATAGCAGTAGTTGTCTGACAATTTTAGAGCCACATTTTCCCTATGTCTGCTTAATAGAATTAAGTGAAAAAATGAAAGCATTTTTCAGTTAAAATTAGTTGGTAAAATCTTTTTAAAAAATAGTTTAAACTTCAGTTGTTAGACATGTCCATTTATTTTTTCCTCTTTTATGGTGTCTACAGTTGCTGTTGATTTCTCTTTCAATATATCTACCCTATGTACACTCACATCTGAGTGTATGTCTGCCTGTATTTAATTATGTACATACATGTGCATATCTTTGTTGTCTTTGGTCTCCCTCTGTCTTGGAAGACAATGGAGCATGTATGTATGTGTATACACTGTATATATACATGTGTATTGGTATACATCCTAGAAAGCTGTTCACTATCCCCCAAACAGTTTAAATCATTTGATAAAAGAAATCAGCAAAAAATATTTAATCTTCTTTTGGTTGGAACTTTTCTCCACTTTTGTTTCATTTTCATGTCATCAATTTCCTGTCATCGCAGTTGCTGTTCTTTGTTGTGCAATTCCACTATTGCAGCAATGCTATCTTGTGTATGTTACAATTTCTTGTGTATGTTATTATCAACTTTTCACAAGACCACTGGGTGCATATTACCATCACCATATAGCCACAGCTTTTGGTTCAGAAGAAAGTTGTCAGTGAAGTAATGAATCAATGTTGTATATTGCTCTCTATGTAAACGAACAAGCATATATCTGTATAAGTGTAATACAGCAGTGTTCAAAGGAACTAGACTGAAGAATACTTTTAAAATCGCACTCTCTCGCCCTGAAAGTCTTCTAGAAGAAAGTTTTGGTAATACTATTTGAAATTCCATCACATGATAATAATCAGGGTCGGCATGTCTATTAGGCAAACCTAGACGGTCGCCCAGGGTGAAAAGGTTCTAGGGGCACACTCTAAACGGAAATACATAGTTGTTAGAATGCAACAAAGGATGAATATTTTAAGCTTCACCAAGGGCGCATGAAACCCTTGCATAAATTTTAGGCTTGCCTAGTGCACATGAAACCCTTGCACTGGCTCTGATAATTATAAAACTCTTTATAAGTTTTTAGAATTGGGATTCAGGTTGTAAAAGGGGGCTTTTTAATGATCAGATGTTAGATAATAGAATGACTAACTAAAAGAAAACTACAAGGTTAACCAGGAGAGGTTGTGGGTGTGATTAATGCTAAAATAGGTCACTTAAACAAAGTTGTCAAGAGAATTTTGGTGTGTAGTAAGAAACTACAGTAGCGGACCAATTATGCAGCTTCCAGAAAATCGGAATTACCAGGAAACCAGCTATTGCAAGTGCAAGACAGGCCATTTTGGATTTGGAAAATCTTTCAAATTTAAATACGAAAGATGGGTTATTTTTTTTATATCAAACGTTAGACAAACTTTTTGAAGTGAGCAGTGATGCTACGACTACCGAGCAAAATAAGAAAAATAACGAAGAAATGACTTCTTTGCAAAAACGAATCAGAAAACAAGAAAAATAAATCTACGATTGATATAAACAAAGATTCGGAAATTAAAGGCGAGGAAAGTTCTTTCTTAGAACTTACTGAAGAGGTGACCAGACTTTTTCTCAACATACTGGTGAAAGGCTTGTTATTAGTGAAAATAACAAAACAGACAATAGGCCAGACATCTCTTCCAAAAACGAAAAAGCCACCCCCAGTGATGTTATTACACAAGTGGATGCTTCTGGGGAACTGGCACAGGTCCCACTAGTGAAACAAGAATACAAAGCTGACAACAAAAACACAAAACTCATCAGAAAATGGAAGAATTTAAAACTCCAGGTGAGATCTGGTTTAACACAAATCTCCAAAAATGGAGAAAAGATAATTTTCTCTAACAGAGTGTCAGAATTTCCTAAACAAGGAGTTAAAGGACGAATAATTGCGCAGAGATATAAAATTGCGCAGAGATATAAAAATATGAACTTTTCAAAACCTGCAAGACCTGATGACTCTAAATGTCATTGCTGGCAATATGTCAACTTGGATCATATGATCCCTGATTCCAAAAATCGGGAAGTTGGAAACACAAAAATTTATAGACGAGCAAAGCACACTAATCACTGTTACAAATGCCACCATGCAGGTCATTTGGCTAGTGACTGCTACTCTAGACAAGTCTGCATGTTCAACTGCAACTGCAAAGAAATTGTCCACACAGCACGTTACTGTTATGCTGTGAAACGCTGCTACTTATGCAACCGGCTTGGTCATATTGCTCGTCATTGTGACAAGGAAATCAGGAAGGCTTATTTTAACTGTGGAAGTTTTGGGCATATCCAGTGAGATTGCCCTTTCACGGACACCAGGACTAGCTACTGGTATTGGAAATCTGGCCAGATTGCTAAAGGCTGTCCTGCACCACAAAAGTTCATGGATACACCGGGACGATACCCTACTGTTAAGTGTCCCAACAACAAATCAAAAGATCCGGAACCTGCAATAAATTCTAATGAGGACTATTATGTTCATACGTAACACACATTACCAAAAAAAACAGAAAAACGAATATGAGAGGAAGAAGGGTCCTGAACCCTGCCAACCCTCATTGAGTTGGGGAGCTGAAGTAGCCAGATTACAGAAGCTTTTAGAGAGACCAAGGAAACAGCCTAGGGATTAAGGCTGCAGTCTTTTGTATTTTATGAAATTCTAAATTTCAAACAGCTAATGAGTTAAATCATTCTGTTCACACACATACACACATACACACATACATACAAACACTATGGCTGTGTGCAACATTTGATCATCTATGTAGAAACCATCCAAAATGGACAACCATACAGAAAAATAAAGCCTGGTAACAATAACGTTTGGAGTTTTGCCAATAACAATAGGTATATAATTCAAGTCTTTATTTAAGCACTGTCTCAAAATCATATGATTTGTATACCAAATATAATCATATCAGGTTCTATTCAAATGTGAGCAATCAGACATGGTAAAATCTAAAGTGCATAATCATGTAGAGAAAGTCTGTGTTAAGTGCACTCCTTACATATATGTCTATATGATTTAATCTTTGTTCTTTGTTCATTCCTAGATATAGAACTGGAAAGTGATGGCCTTGTGACACAGCTAGAAAGTCTCAGTTAATCATCTTCTTGATGCCCTGCTGGCCAAAATTAGCTTCTTAGCTGCTCACAAACTAATAAATATTCATCAGCAAAATCTTAACTGCTTGTACCATGTTTCATAATTGTATTGCAAGACTGATTTTTTGTCATGATCTTAAACTATTCTGCCTAATATTCTCAGTGGTTCTACAGAATGCAATTTACTCTTTATTGCTTTATCCTAACTAGCATCTTGAATTACACAAATATTATTATGTTTTTTATAGTTTTGAGAAGGGTCATTAATATTCAAATGGTTCTTCGGACGATTGAACTCCTTCTCGTTATTTGTGTTGTAAACACAACGTTTAATACTCGGGCCATGCGCTATAAGGGCTACTCCCCTTTAAACATAATTTCTGCTTAACCCATCACACTCGGATTTTGCACTTGAAGAAGGCTGAAGAATGGATCGGCCGAAACACAAATAACAAGAAGGAGTTCAATCGTCCAAAGAACCATTTGAATAATTATTATGTGTTTTTCATTTTGAGAATGAACAAATAAATGAATCTGTGAAATGCTAAATTGCTTATATCTCTACAAGAAATTACTTGCCAGTCAAAAAGATATTTAGCCCCCCCAAAATCCACTTTAGGGAAAAAATGTTATGTGTTGATATGTAGAGAGCACTTGTACTAAGTTTAAAAGTTAGTACATGAGATTAGGTTAGATTTCAAGCAGAATCTTTCTAAATGGGAAAAAAGTTTCAAAGCTTGCATACTGGTAGATTGTTTGATGGTCTTTCATATAAAAACAGTATACACATGATCTGACCAAAACTGCAGCCATCATCTTTATTTCAAAATGAGCGCCATAAAAAAATTAAAAAATGTTCAATTTGAATTAATTGAAATTTCAACCAGAATTGTTCAAAATGTAAAAAAAAGTGTGAAAACTTGCATACTGGTAGATTTTTTGATGCTCTTTCATAAACTGCGGCCACTATCTTCATTTCAAATGGCCAAAATTCACAATATAGATTAATGGAAAACTCAACCAGAATGGTTCAAAATATGGAAAACTGTGAAAACTTGCATACTGGTAGATTCTTTTATGCTCTTTCATTTAAAAACAGGACACACACGATTAATTATTTAATGACAGCCACAGTTTTGGTCAGATCATGTTTATCCTGTTTTTATATGAAAGAGCTTTACATTTAAAAAGCGGGTTGGATTCACCAGGTGATGGATTCTGCCCACTCTATTTTTTATCCTAAACTCATGAAAATCTTTTGTTAACTGAGAAACCTGTGTATCATGGGCTTCACCATATGAAAGTAATTAAAACTTAAAGAACTCCAACTCAACTACTCAAGTAAATTAAGAAAAAATCAGAGAGGAGGACTAAATATAATCTTCAAAATATCTTTTATTAGAACATCTAAAAAATGATTCCATCTAAAGGGTCATTACTATCGCCATCAGGTAGCCTCTATCACATCATTGTCTGTTCAATATCTAAGTCTGTCCATAGACATGCCCAGAACTTTTTGTACCATCTAACACAATGGTACCCTTTCTCAACAAACTATTCATATATCCAGGGATAATTTTGTTGTAGGTTACACATTTGCCGCAAGTACAACTGGGCACTCTTCGCGTAGTTGATGTGACCGGTTGCTGCAAATAAAGGTAGCATCTTCTCCACAGCAGCTAAATGACCTAACCAGTCTCCGCCCCTCTCTGCTATGATGAACATTTTTATCACATCAATGCAATTCGTGTACAACAGCCATAACTTGGCAGTTCTTGATCTCTCTGCTAAACTGTTTCTTGGGGCTTCTATGGAACTGTTCACCTTCTTCAAAATCGATGATTTCTCAATATCTTATTCCTCAATCATATGGGCACAAAGTTGGTTGTATAGTGAAGACATTTTCATCTTGCTCAGTGAGTTTACCAGTTCTGATTCCAGGATCATCTGTATCATTCTCCTCAAGCTCTTGGTCTCCATAGATTTTGGGGACTTCACTTTCTCAGCATGGGAGAATCATATGCAAAAGCTTCATTCTAAGCTCAGCATCTGCTAGAAAGTGACCTCTTAGGGCCCAAGAAATTGCTTTTCCAGTAAGCATATGTAGAACAGTGTTTCTACCGTAGATCATTTCCATGAGAGTCTTGAGTCCTGGAGTCGGCAGCATTGTAACTGTTCTGATCTGCCATGTAAGTAACCTTATCCATGAAACCAATCCAATTTGGCCATCATTTTTTTAATTTTTAGGTAAGACTGTGCAGTGACACAGCAGGTTAATTTTGGATGATTTTTAGATACCTGATTAAAGTTTCCTGGTGAAAATGTTATCCTTTCCGTGGTAGATGAGATAGGATACTGGTATCGATGGATTGTGACAACATTCCCAGTTGGCAGGTCACTTATTTTTACAACTTTTGTGAAGCGCTTGATCCTATGGGTAGGAATTACTCAGTTTCCAACAGCGCAGGCAATAATTCCTATCTTTAGATTGTGATGTACATCTTTGTGTAAATACATCTACAGCTTGATTTTCTGCTCTATTTTCTTTATCAACAAGGATAGACTGTTTGAACCGTACCACTTCATCGTAAGAGATGGCAAAACCTAGCCGTGACAGTTCAGTATTTTGCCATTTTGACCCCATTGCACTTGACACTTTCACACAGGTGACCGAATTGAAGCAGAGGAATCACACTGTTTGGCTTCAGGGCCTTCAAGATGCATTGTCCAATGGAAGATTGTTTAATCTTGGATGTTACAAGGAGCTCCATTAGGCACTGAAGAAATGGAGGAAGGCATTTGGCACACTTCTCAATATCCGACTTCAATGAGTCAATATATCTGTAGGATATTTAGTGCTCCTAATTTCACTCTTTATCAAGCAGGCAGCAGCAGCAATGATTCTTCTCTTCATCTATGTTTTTCTTTTTCTTGTCCTTATATCATCTGAGATGATGCTGTTTGCTGAATCTTTGAAATGGACTATACTGGATTTTCCATGTTCTTCTGAGAAGAAGATGGTGTCTTTCTTTTAACTTAGCTTTGAAACATTTCAATGTGTATTCATCATCATCATCATCATCAGCTAAAGCACACATTTTATTATAAAGATCTGTAACAGTGAACAGTTCTACTTGCTCATCTAGTCATGAACACAGTTTTTCAAAGTTTTCATGTTGTTTTGATTGATTATCTAGGGATGATTTTGAACAATCTATACGAGTGAAAAACTTCAGTTTACAACCTCTGTGATAAACTGCTTCAATTGCTACCAGGTCAATGCAAACATGCAGCCGTCTCTGCACTTCATGTCCCCAATTATCAGCACATGCTTCACGCCTGTCAAGGATAGTTTGTTTAGTGTCTCACATCTATGAACTTTGTGGATGCTTGTCATCAACTATTGACAGATCCCCACAAACACTCGCTTTTGACTTATGGCGGCCATTTTGAAATAAAGATGGCAGCCTCAGTTTTGGTCAGATCATGTGTATCATGCTTTTATATGAAAGAGCATAAAAAGATCTACCAGTTTTCTCACATTTTGAACAATTCTTGTTAAAATTTCAATTAATCTATATTGCAAATTTTGTTATTTTATGGTGGTCATTTTGAAATAATGATGGTGGCTGCAGTTTTAGTAAGATCATGTGGTGTCCTGTTTTTATATGAAAAAATCTACTGGTATCCAAGTTTTCACACTAATCCCCATTTAAAACAATTCTGGTTAAAATTTCAACTGATATACTGTACTATATTGCAAATTTATTTTGCTTTATGTTGGCAATTTTGAAATTAAGATAGCAGCTGCAAGTTTGGTCATATTGTATGTATCCTGTCTTTATATGAAAGAGTACTAAAAAATCTAACAGTATGGAAGTTTTCACACTTTTTTCACATTTTCAACAATTCTGGTTGAAATTTCAACTAATCTGCTGTTTTACATTTTATGGTGGCCATTTTGAAATAAAGGTGGTAAATGCAGTTTTAGTCAGATCGTGTGTATCCTATATGAAAGAGCATAAAAAAATCTACCAGTGTGCAAGTTTTCAAATTCTTTTCACATTTTGAAGAATTCTTGTTGAAATCTCTAATATTCTACTATACTATAGAAAATCTTTTTTTTCTGGCGGCCATTTTGAAATAAGGCTGGTGACCGCAGCTCTAGTCAGATTGTGTATATCTTGGTTTTATATGAAAGAGCATTGAAAAACCTACCAGTGTGCAAGTTTTCATGCTCTTTTTTAAAGATTTTAAATGAATTTTAATATTAAAATGAAGATGGCAGCCACAATTTTGGTCTGATCGTCTGTATCCTCTTTTATATGAAAGAGCATTGAAATCTGCCAGTATGCATGTTTTAACACTTTTATTGCATTCTCAACAATTCTGCTTGAAATCTCACTTAATTTTCTCTACTAACTATAACACTTTTTCAACAAAAAAATTGGATTGCGGTATGCTTTTAGTATGTTAATCTACATAAAATTATGCTTTTAATGGCTTTATATGTTAAACTTTGGGATTGACCCCTATTTTTGTGAATTTTGACTGGACGGCTGAGACAGTAATCATAATAATACAAGGTGATGCAAAGGTTGCAAAGGGGTCAAAACATTCATATCTTTTTAGTTTTAATGATTTTTGTATTTGTTTATAACAAATGGAAGATTTCCGTAAGGGAGATTTAATTAACCTGTATGTAAAATTGTTTCTTTCAAATTCCCACCATTTTCAACTTCATAAATTCTTGCTCTTTCAATAACATTCTGCTTAACATTTCCTAGGCCACTTATTTCTCTTTGGATATTATGCTTTAGCTCCTGGAAATCCCTTGTTAACATAGACCTTATTCTTCAAATGACCCCAAATCCTTTGAAGTGGCCTGAGAGATAAGCAAAGTGTGCAGAACATTGCCATGTTGGTGTTGCAGGATTATCGTCTACACTCCTCTGCACACGTATATGATTCTCAGCATTTCAGAATGAACATGGTCTTCATGTTCATGGGTGAGCAATAACAGAGCCCAACTCTCAAAAACACGCAACCAAACGACGAATGATCGACTCAGTTGGCGGTGTCCACACATTCAAATAACAGGAGTATGCTTTCTGGGTTATCGTTATTGATTGATGGTATTCAAAGTAAAATTGTATTATTTTAGTTTGTTGCTTAGTTGTGTACTTTTCCATCATGAATTCCCAAGAGTTCCTTTGTGCATCTGAAAATAGAAAAAATTATGATTGTTTTAAAGCCTTTTGTGACTTTTGCACCACCCTGTATATCAGATCTGCCATCAACAGCAGTCATAGTCATTGTAATTGTGATCGGTTGAGTTTATTGTGGCCGGTGGGTGCGATACCACTGCATCTAAAATATTAACATTATTAAACTTATATCTCTAAAATTTTTGTAATTAAATTGATATAATTTAATGAAAACTTGTTTTAACAAAAGCAAAAGAAAGTTTTATCTGTATAATTCCTTGTTGATATCCTCTGTATATCCTTGTTGATATTCTCTTTTATCAGCTAAGGAGAACAAACTTTGGCTTTCATTATATAACTTGCTTTTAACTACTAATAGTTATCATTGAAGATGACATACTTTATTATCTATCATTGCTAATTATTAATTTTCTTAGTGAATATGTTATTGTCGATTTGGTTAAGAATATGCAAAATAGCACAAAATTGTTTTTCAAAAATGTCATTTACTTCAGAATAATTAATGAGATATATAAACTTGATTGTAAGTTTGTCCATATGGAGAGTTTCACCTTTCAAGTATCTACTGTCTGATATGATAGCAATGACAGGTAATGATGCAAACTTTAGTGTCTGTTTGGATGAATAACGTTTGGGAAATGAGTGTAGAGTGAGATGTATCATGGGAAATGAATGTAGAGAGAGATGCATCATGGGGAATTGGTGTAAAGAGAAATTCATCATGGGAAATGAGTGTAGATAGAACTGCATCATGGGAAATAAGTGTAGAGAGAATTGCATCATGGGAAATAGAGAGAACTGCATCATGGAAAATGAATGTAGAGAGAGATGCATCATGGGGAATTGGTGTAAAGAGAAATGCATCATGGGAAATGAGAGTAGATAGAACTGCATCATGGGAAATGAGTGTAGAGAGAATTGCATCATGGGAAATAGAGAGAACTGCATCATGGAACATGAATGTAGAGAGAGATACATCATGGGGAATGGGTGTAGAGAATTGCAACATGGGAAATGAGTGTAGAGAGAACTGCATCATGGGAAATAAGTGTAGAGAGAGATGGATCATGTTCAATATGACTGTAGAATAATTTTGTAGAGTGTCATTTTAAATACAAAATATTTTCATATCATTCATTTAGACTTTGATGAATAAAAAAAATTAAATAAAAATCTGTTGGGAATTATTTTGTTAGTCAAAATTTTAATTTCTTTTTTTATTGTTACTGAGTATGTGCCTGGAACCCGAAACGAGTATGACACATTTAACATTTTGGCAGCAAACATATACAGAATGAATGATAGCTATAAAATGTTCAAGAGATTACTATTGTTGTGTCTTCTTTCTCCTTCTTCTATCTCCTTTTCTCTTATATTCATCCATTCTTTTTCCACTGACTTTTTCACTATGAAGGTAGTATACTGCACAGTATAAGATATTGCACCATAATGTTGATCATGTGATTTTGGTCCATTTTAGAAAGTAAATTTTTCCACCTTGTGCCTCTGTGGTTGCTAAGTGAGGCGATCCTATAATAAAGTATAAGAAGGAGAAAAGAAAGAAGTTATTTTTACTTAGGCCTCTTGGCAGGTATTGATTTTAGTGTTGGCTTGAGATATTTTTTCTGTTTTTTTAAATTTTTTTCTCTATCTCTTCTTCTTCTTGCTCTGCCCAATTATTAGCCAAGCAAGTCTTAAATATCTTGTCCTTGGAAGAGAGAATGAGGCACACAAGTGATGTTACAATAAGATTGTGAAACTAGTGATTTCATGACATCCCTAGCGATTTTGTGAAATCCATGAACATTTCAGTAATTTCACAAAATCCCTAGTTTCATAATCAGTGTAGTAATGGTTAACAAGTTTGTGATGTTGACCATTACTACTGTAATGAGTTCTATCATCACTGGGTGTTCCGCTATTGTGACCTTGTGTCAAACTAAGCTAAACTTAGTAAATATCAAGTATAATATGCTTCAGTATTTACAGTGTATATACAGCTTGATTTTACACAAGGCCACAGTAGTGGGGCACCCAGTTAGGATCAAACTCATTACAGTAGTAATGGTCAGCATCACAAGATTGTTAACCATTACAACACTAATTGTGGAACTACGGATTTCATGAAATTACTGAAATGTTGAGGGATTTCACAAAATCCCTAGGGGTTTCATGAAATCACTAGATTCACAATCTTACTGTAACCGTGATATGATAACTATGAAGATGAGTTGTTGTGTTGGGAAACAGGTTCAAGCCTAAAAGAGATAAAAATGTGGCACAAATCTTACAACAAGGGTAACCTGGTTGCAGTGCCGCACTGGATAATTGCTGGGCCATGCTAGAAATATATAAATATGAAAGCTTGCCCTTGTGTATTTTAGTATTAATTATTTTATTATTACAGAAACGTTTTAACATTAAATGTAGTGCCTTTCTGTATTGGAACATTTCTTGAGTCAGCATTTCATTTGATGCATTTTACAAATAAACTTTGCTAAGATTCGTTTGTATGATTTTATTGTGCCTGAATTTGCCTGCCAGGCTTATGCTATATTGGCAGTCATTGTACAAAAGATGAAGGAATTGTGTTTGGATTAAATCATTGTAGACTTTGCTTTCTCCTGCTAACACCCCACTTATAAACGCATCTCAGTATTTTTAGGTATCATTTTTTTTGCTGAATTCATATAAAAGCATCCTAGGTTGTTTTTTTTTTAAGCTGGAATTAGAATTATAAAACAGTGACTAGTTCCATAATTTACAATCAATTATACAAATAATGATTTTAAAACCAACAGAGAACAATGATAAACTCTGTGTGTGTGTGTGTGTGTGTGTGTGTGTGTGTAATTCAGAGATGTAGGAGCTAGATACACATTTGTTTGAGTGTGAGGTACATGGATGAATGATGTATATTAAATTAAGACAGCACATTTTAAAAGATCCTGTTTCTTTGCCTGAAATAATAATAAAATAGAATGCTTAAACTCTAGGTAATATTTTTTGTCTATAACTGTAAATCAGGTCCCATGGACTAAGGTGCCATTGCTTAGGTAGGCTATTTTTTCCCATTAATTTTAAATGGCTGGATACTTATGTGATATACAAATACACTCATGCAGACTTATAGATCTTTATTGTTCATAATTAATGATTTCTTTGGGTTTTTTTTTCCAATTTGAAATCCATTTATTCATTCAACCTTTTTTTTTATCCCACTCTCCACTTATTTAACACTAATGTCTTCCATTGATGTTTCTTTTTATCTTGCTTTTTTCCTGCATTATTTATTGATTCTTTGTTTACTCTCTTAGTTTTTGACCATCCCAACCCAACCCAACACTACTTCATCATTTTCAAGATACTGTGTAACATTTCTGTTTGCCAAGTGCTTCTGTCAAAGCGAAGAAAAAGAAGATGCAGGGGCTTATTTTGATTTTCACTCCCATCCCCCCACATCATCTGTGTGTGCGCGTGTGAGTGTGTGTGTGGCCCCCTCCCTTTTATAAAGGCTGCAGCCAGTGAGCCAACCATCCGGTCTTTTGTTGTTCCCCTGCTGCTGCAATTAATGTTATTTAAAGCTCATCTTTCCACTTGCTACAAGCTGGCAAAGAAGGGATAGATTGATTCAAAAATATATAAAATATCTTCCACATATGAATAAATGAATGACTTGGCTTCGCGAACAAAGATTTTTGGAAATGTTTTTCCACAGCATTTGACCATAGACGGCAGGGCCAATGTGTGGAGTAAACCTCCTGCCTGAGCAGTGTAGTTTTAAGGTGAAGTGCGACTTGCCCAGGGCCGACCCCACCCTTTAAACCCGGGGTTACATCCTATGGGCCACCAGAGTGGCGCGGATAGGAGTAGAGCCTGTAGGTCGTAGGTTTGACACGAGTGTCCTTCTCCTGACAGATGCCAGAGCTAGCTATGGGGGTCTGTCGCACCCTTGCGGCGATGTTCTGACATTAAGGCTTAACTGGTTAGACAGAACGTGAGCATCCTGTAGTTGGTAGAAGCCGGAGCTGGCTTTAGAGTTCTACTGACCCTTTGAAGGAGAATCAGGACAGAATGGCTCTCTACAATTTTGATCACAGATTTTCATGATTACAAACATAAGAAATGCCTTTATATTTATTACTAGTTTACCTATGCTGTCAAAAATTGACAGCAGTATTTCAATCATTTTGCAATTGCACTGTACTTGAAAAACATCAAACACTTGTTGCTGTGCATTTACTTGTTTGTGTTCAATCAGAATGAACCCAGATTTTTGTGCATTTGCAATAATAAAAACATAAATAAAAAACCTCTACAATTAGCATTTAATAGTTATCTCCCTTAATAAATGTTACAGACATAATAATCCATCACCCGGATTATTATATGAGTAGATATTAAAACAAAAACAGAGCAGAATGAAAACTAAAAAAGAGGATTAGTTTGTAGTTGTTGGTTATTTTTACCTTATTGTCAAATAATAAATACTGTCTATGATGACATTTGTCTCAGCACTCGCAGGCCATTGCCAGTGTTTTCAGACTAAGCTTAGTGAATACCTATGATATTTGCAGGAATGTTCATCTCAGGTTCAAATTTATCTGGAACCTGTTTGATGTTTGGAATAGTAGCAAGTTTGCCTCCAGTACCAGAATGTGTTTACAAGGTAAGGGCCGAGATTTTGAATGCTAATTTTCTAGGTAGGCTGCCCATCTTCTTTTGAGAAATTGACACAACATAATCTTCTTATCATCTTTCAGTCAGTACATTTCTGTACACGTAAAATCTTCAGAACCCATGTGATTTAAATATCTATCTCCTTTAATCTATATCTTGATTGGAGCACTCATCATGGTGCAAAGGTGAGTAAGCAGATCTTACAAGCCATTGATAAATACTCATTTAACACTTTACAATTAGAGCCTTGTACTTTTAGCAGATGTTTTTTTCTTTATTAAGTAGTGAATTTATCTTCCTGAGATTAATAGCCTCATTATCAAATGAAAATTATTCCGATGAGTAAACACAGGTCCAATGAAAAGTGAATCTTTGGTATTTGGAGCTCTGTCTTTGGTTGGCTCAAAAGTCAATCACTCCATCATCATCA
>VCCN01003977.1:7644793-7660950 GCA_006491835.1 Architeuthis dux
CACACACACACACACACACACACACAATCATGAAATCTCAAAGATTGTTTCATTTGAATTCCTTTGTCATTAAAATAATTAAAGGCATGAATATAATTAGTGTTCACAGAATCCATTTTTGAAAGTATTTTAAGGCTGTTAACATCATAGGAAGTGGCCAAACAGATCAAAGAAATTTTCCTGATTAATATTTTGATCACAGATAAAAACTAAACAGAAGGTGCCAGGTTACACCTTGAAATGTCATCCTTTCTAGACAAAAACAAAAAGACAAGAAGAAAATTTTCGTCATCTTCAAAATTTAGGCTGTTGACAGTGTTTATGTACATTTTTACTATCATAACTTTTCATGTGTTTTTTTAATGATAAACTATAATTATAGTTATTTGATTCGTTTGATGGATGATAGAGCTTATAGTTATTTGGTTCCCGAGTCATTTGAATGAAAATAAAATAGATATGTTGCTGTACATTGGCAAATATCATTTTTACTTCTCTAAAAAACTGCTGTACTTTCACTTGAAACCTAAAAGCACTGTTTACTGCTTCTCACACAAAATTACTCTTTCTTTCCCTTCTCTATCTTTTATCTTCTTCCCTTTTTACTCTCTTTCTCTATTTTCTTTTGCATTTTTCTTTCTCTCTTTTTCCTTCTGTTTTTTAGGGAAGTTTTGCCCCTTCTAGCTATCCACTTGTATATGTTTGCAATTTCATTGTACTTAAAAGATATCAAAAACATTATGTTGCTCTGCATTTTCTTGTTTATGTTCAACCAGAATGAACCCGGATTTGTTATGCATTTAAAAGAGGGAGGCTATTCTACAATTAGCATTTAATACTTATCTCCCTTGACAAATCTCACAGACAGAAAATATAGTCCATCACATGGTGTATTAGATTCTTTTTTCTCAATGTTCACTCCCCTCTCTCTCTCTCTCCTACAGCTACTCCTTCTCGCTCTCTTTTCCTCCACTTTCTTTTCTTCTTTCCTCATCTTTCTACTTCACTTCTCTTCTCTCACTTCTCCCTCTCTTTCTTCTTCTTCTTCTGTTTTTAGTGAGATAGTACTGTGGGAACACGTGGGAACAGCGTTCCCTTACCTTTTTTTCCCCTCACTATCAATATACTACTAAAATTCTCTATTTGAACTATTTACTGATAAGAAAAATTAGCCCATATGCGTTCAAATACTCATATGGCCTGAAAAATTTCCTTGGGTGCGGGAAGGGTGAGATCTTTGAGCCCCCCCCCCTCATCCGAGTTCCCTCAATTCTTAATTAGCGTCACTGCCTGATTTCCGTCTCCATTTTCTTCATCTCCCTCTGTTACGATTTATATCTGTTTCTATCCTTTTTTTGTTTCAGTCTTCCACTCTCACTTCCTTCTTCATTTCTTACTTTAATGCCTGTTTCTGTGCTGTTGTTTGATGAGTCATGCTTCATTCCTTTTAGAGCTGAGAGAGTGAATCATGTTTTGCCATCATCCGTCCAAGGTTACAGGTGTTAGTGCTGATCTGTCGGTCTGAGCCTCTCTTTGGTGTGTCATTTTCTGTTCAGCGTAGAGCAACTTGAGTAGAAGAGATGACAGTGAAGTAATCACTTCTTTGCCAGTCAGTGCATGGCTAGATTTATTCTAGCTGCACATATAGACATTTGGGATCTGTCAAGAAACAGCTGATTAGCTCCCCTTGAAACGAGTGCAGAGATGTCAGTGCTGATATTTCTGTGAAACACATATACCACCAAACCCCTCCCACACAAACAAATACATAATAATTAGATGATAAATGTGTCAGGTTCTAAACATAAGTTCATAGAAAAATAACTATGAGACATCAATGACCCTCTGGGGGCTAAAATAATTACTACTGCTATCTTTCTTAGTGGAGACTAACACCTTCATTGTTATTTTGGATTTTATATTTATTTTCTTCATCTCATTCTTTAAACTATTGCCAGTCAATCTAGTGTATCGAGAAAAGGTGTGTCAGGAGATTGATATACTGTATTTCTTTGTGTATAACACGATTCTTGTATAATATGAGAACTAAATTTTTAGGTAAAAAATAAGTATAGAATTGCAGCTTGTATAACACAGGTACTCAATTTGGAACTATAGTTCGGCAGTCCCACATGTTTTTCTGCTTCAATGTTCCTAAAGAGAAAAGCTAAATTAATAAAAAAAGGTTTTGTTCATAAATTTTCTTTGTGGCTTGCTGTCATTAAATGTGTATAGTAAAACAGCACTCAGCCTAAAATATTACCATTACTGGTTGAAAGGGTTGAAACTACAGTTAAAACCATTAAATTTAGTAACATATAAAAAAATGTTCTGTGTACATTTGAGTATAGATTTGGGTGCAAAGTTTTTGTGTTATATACAAAGAAATATGGTATGTCCTAAAGAAGGAGTACTTTTCATATATTTGTTTATTTTGTCTATAGTTTTGAGAAGTGTGATTTTGGGAAAGGTGATTTTGAGAAAGGTGATTAACATTCAGAGAGATTTGTCTAACAATTGAACTGCTTGTTGTTTATGTTGCTAACACAACGTTTTGGCCAATCCAAAACGAAAAGAAAAAAAGATTGTTTAAAAAGAGAAAAATATTCTGTTGATGATATGTGTAGAATAGTCAAATTGTTTACATCACATGACACCAACCGTTGCTATAGGAAAAGTGTCTCTTTGAGATGAGCCAAATTTTGGGTCCATGAAAACGATATTGTGCCAAAAAATGTATATAAAGAAATATTCAGTTATGACATGTGAAGAAGAAAGATGCCAAAAAGGTGCCCAGTGTATGGAGTCAAATCTCCTTTAAAGTAAACACAATGTCAAATTTCTTATCAGGATGGAGAAGTGGGTCTTCATCATGTCTGAATAATTAATAAGTGGGGGTGGTGGAATTTATTTTGGAAGTACACCTGAAGAAGGCTGTAAAATGGATCAGCCAAAACATTGTGTTAACTATATAGAGAACGGCGAGCATCAAAATGTCGACTAAATGCATTAGCCAGACAAGTGCGGATTTCAACCCGATGTGGCTTCCACTTCTCAAAAAATCTAAATCCGACAGGACAAAGACACAGAAACATCAGGGCCATGCGCTATAAGGGCTACCCACCTTTAAACATAATTTCTGCTTAACTCATCACACTTGGATTTTACACCTGAAGAAGGCCGAAGAATGGATCGGCCGAAACGTGTTTACAACACAAATAACAAGAAGGAGTTCAATCGTCCGAAAAACCATTTCAACAAGGAGTTCAATTGTCTGAAAAACTATTTGAATTTGTTTATTTTATTGACATATTGAAATGTTAATCAGTAAGAATGAACCTGTTATTGTCACTTGCTGATACACTGAAACTGTTTGTAATGGTGTGGAGTGTAATGGTTTTGGTTGCATGTTATTATTAAGGTTTTCTTTTGGGCCACTCAAGGATGAGTTTAAACAAACTATAATTGGATAATATATCTCTGAGCCAGTAGTGGTCCCTAATTGATCCAAGCACATAAACCCAATGATCTCATCTCTGATCTGCTGCTACTGCTCTACATCTGACTGGCTCTTCTCTCCCTTAGCATTCAATAATGTGATCTACTTTGCTTTGATATACTCACCAATTTGGGAACATTTACAGTTGATTTTTCGGAAGTTTCAAATGACTCACCTCTTGTCCTGGTTGTCATGCCCATCAAACCATGATGAATGAGTGTAGTAAAGGATGAATGTAGTAACTCTAAAGAAAACTCTAAAAAAAACTGCTTGTAAATAATTAAACCATTAACTGTGAATGACGAGAATCTCCGTCATTGCAGTTCTATGGCTAACTCAATAAAATTTCTGTCTCATTGTGATTGATGACAACTCAGTTCTATCTGTGAGTCAGGGCTTTTATCTTGCAATGGACAAGGGCATTTATCTTGGAATGGTTAACTATTACTCTTCACCACCTTCCACAGTTAATAACAAACAAAAGTGTAGTTATTTTCTATAGTTTTGAGAAGGGTCATTAATATTCAAATGGTTCTTTGGACGATTGAACTCCTTCTTGTTATTTGTGTTGTAAACACGACGTTTCGGCCGATCCATTCTTCGTTTTTCTTCAGGTGTAAAATCCGAGTGTGATGGGTTAAGCAGAAAGTATAGTTGATTATGTTAATTTAACATCATCCTTTGAAGATTGGGATAATGTTTTGAGGATGACATTAATAAACATAAATAAGTAACAAAATCCACTTCCTCATTTGATGATAAAATATTGATGTTACAAGTTTTGTTTTCTAGGTCATTATCATCCATCGTATTATGAAAGTCTATAATTAGTGTTTTAATGTTCTTCATATTTTTCTGTTTTTCCCATCTTTAAAATCATTATCAGCAGTTGAACTTTATAATTGTCAGCTTATATTAACAGTATATTATTATAATTGCTATCTTCATCATCATCATCATCATCATCATCATTATTATTAAGATAATTGTTTTCATTTTATTCAGCATCATGACTTGTTATTTTGCATATTTATTCATCAACATCCTCCTCCTACTCCTCCCCCTCGTCATCGTCATCATCATCATCACCATATTAATCATTATTAAATGGTCTCCGTATGTCTCTACAGACAATGGAACAGCTCTGGAATGTCCCCTTCAGGGCGTATGCCTGTGCGAAGCATATGGAGATCCATTAGAAAGCCCCCTCTTGCCCTGCTGGTACTTTGGGCCAGCCCTATACATAATCCACATATGGATTTGTAATTGAAAACAGAAGGATCTCTTCCTTATTTATGAACAACAATGGGTCACAGCAGAAGCTAAGGGAATTGATTCTGAGTCCTACTCATAGCAAAGATGTATCATTTATGGTATTTGATTACCAATAGTAAAACCACACAATATTTTTATTACTCATCCAATTTATGTAATATGGAATAATTCAGTGATTCTCACTTGATGAAAAAAGATAAAATATTATCAATAGTTTACTCTTGTAAATCAATTGCTCCTCCTGATAGAAATAGATAAATCAAAAGAAAAAAGAAAATTACTGTGAAATGCTAAAAGGTTGGTTGCATCTCACTGTAATTTATATAAATATTGAATTGTCATTATCTGATGCTCTCTTGGATGTATCATTTTAATTTATTATATACAATGATAGGTATAGTTAATTTGTAAGCTTTACCTAAAGATGACCTGGTAACATATTTACTGGGGATTTCAATTTATTTTATAAGTTCTCATTTAACACCATACCTAATTTATATAATATAAGTATTTTGACTTATGTGGAAAAATAATAACTCTTGTATACTTTATTAATATTTTACAGTACAGAATAAACATGAATGTACTCTATTGTATTTGCTGTTTATTATTACAGTACTGTCTTATATACATTTTGAAGAAAATTGCTTGCCATTACCTTTTTCATAAATCGTTCTAGTTCTTTTATTCTGTTCTGTTATTTGTAAGTATATCATGTACGCTACATGTTCATGTATACATCCATAGGTAAATCGTATGGTATACCTACCTATATTACATGTGCATAATTTGTAGTTCATTGAATTTTGAATGACTGCTGAGTAGGGTGCATTTGGAGGTTTTGCTCAACACAATAATCTTCTACAAAAATGTCTTGTAAACTTCAAGTCAACTAACTGATCTAAAAGACACACCTTTGTTTTGATTACCTAAATTTTGTTAAAAAGAACAACATAAAAATAAGACTGCAGTACTTACATCTGCTTTCAATTGGCAAGATGCAGGGTAAATTTTCAAGGCGTTTTGAAGAAAGAAACTTTTATGTTGGAAAATATGGTAATTTTCTTTTGATGTCTGGTTTAAGTTGATTTTTACTTATTCATGCCACTTTTATGTTTCAAGACATTTGTTCCACGGAGAAGAGTGAAAAGTATTGTTCAAGACAATTCTAAATTGAACTGATAAAGCTCACATGAATTTCCATAGCAAGCCAGTCAGCTTTATGTTGAGACTAGATTCTAACATGTTGTTCATAAGGTGGAAGAAGTTGTTATTTGTTACTGAAAATAGCTTTTTTGTTTTTAAATAACAACCACAAAAATGAAATCAATGTATTGCATTACTCTTTCTGAATTTAGAAAAAAAAATCCTTTAGGTAAATTTCTTTTTCAAATAATTAGCATTTAAATTGATTCCTGTTTCCCTTAAGAATATCATCAAAATTCAAATTTGAAGCATATTTCATTTTTCTGCCTTAAAGAGAATTGTAACTATTTCACTAAGGTATTGGCTGAATTCTTTTTAGCATCAGCTTAGTTTCTGTTAGTTCAATGATAAAAAAAACTCATCAGTTATACAAGTTATTTCTTGTCCCTTTATTGTTGAAGATCTGTAATGTTTTTAATGATTTATTTAAATACAGATCTGTGGAGTTATCCCTAGCATTGCTCTTTCCATGGCTCTCTGTGCTATTCTAAGTTTGTTTTCCGCTCGTTTTGTTAATTTCCATGTTTCGCATCCGTAAGTCATGGCTGGTATTAAGCAGCCATTGTATACTTTACTCTTTAGGCACATTGGTAAGGTTCTCTTCAAAATGTCTCTATTCATACTGAAAGCTTTCCAACCTATAGTTATGCATCGTTTTATTTCGCAGTCCTGGTCTTTCTCTAGTTGTATTACCTGTCCTAGGTAGATGTATTCATCAACCTCTTCTAGAATCTCACCATCTATCTTTATGACCTTTTTGGGGACTTTATCGTTGAACATTACTTTTGTCTTTGTTCTGTTCATCTTTAAGCCTACTTTTTTACTTTACCTATTTAGATCGGTTAGCATGATTTGTAATTTTTCAGATGCTTCCGACGTCATAGAGATGTCATCAGCAAATCTTAAGTTACTTAAGTATTCTTCATCTAAGTTTATTCCCATTCCCTCCCAGTCAGTTTTCCGAAAGATGCTTTCAAGACTCGCTGTGAATAGTTTAGGTGATATTGTATTGCCTTGTCTTACTTCTGTTACTTGTTGTTTGAACATGACATTAAGCCAAGTGTTCCTTGAATAACAAAAACAGATCCAGCCTTTAAATGTTATCTGATCCAGTCTGAAATAGTTTACTTGGTGACAGGGCTAAATTTAACAAGGATGAGGTTCAGTGCATAACATTTCTTGGGATCCATTCTATTTTTGTATTTAGCTATTATTTTCAAATAAATAAAATAAAATTATTATGTTTAATTTAACATAAAGTCCTTTATGGATCAATAATCTATCTCTATTTAACATGATAAATCCTCAAACATGTTTAGAAGAGATATTTTACGTTTTTACAAAAAATAAAAAATATTAGAATATCTTTTTAAGATATATTTTTATGGGGGGGCCCCTAAAATCTTGAGGCCCAGGGCAGCTGCACTGTTTGTTTTTTGTATTTAGCTATTATTTTCAAATAAATAAAATAAAATTATTATGTTTGGGCAGCTGCACTGTTTGCTGTATCCACAGTACAGCCTTGTTTAACAGATACGAGTACAATCTCATATGATCATTTATATTTTAATTATTGCGATCTGATCATTCTGCAATCATTTTTTTAATGAATTTCTTATACAATACTTTAATTCTCCCTGTCAACAACCTTTAAGTAAGAGCATATCAGTAGAATCCAAAATATTTTTAAAGAATCAGCTATTTTTTATTTTTTTTATTTATGTTTTTTTTGTCAGTTTGAGTTTTTTTTCTAAAACTCTTAATAAATTTTGATATTGTCTTTTTCATTTCTGTTACCAGTTTTAAATCTAGTTATGAAATTACTTTGCCATGAGCATTGTTTGCAAGCCGACTTGCAAGCTAGCAAAGACTATCCAACATTCAAATTAGCTTTTATTAAACTTCATTATTCCACCATCTCCAATCAATATCCAACTCTGTTTCTCTTTGTTTTTGTTTTTTGACTTCTCTCTGTCCTTTAACCTTTCTTTTTTTTACCTCTCTCTCTTGTCTGTCCTTTAACCTTTCTTTTTTTTTACTTCTCCCTCTCAGTACTTTTTTTTTACCTCTCTCTCTCTCTGTCTGTCCTTTAACCTTTCTTTTTTTACCTCTCTCTCTGTCTGTCTGTCCTTTAACCTTTCATTTTTCACTTCTCTCTCTCTGGCCTTTAACCTTTTTTTTTACTTCTCTCTCTCAGTTCTTTAACCATTCTTTTTTTTTTACTTCTCTCTCCCTGTCCTTTAACCTTTCTTTTTTTTAAAAATTCTCTCTCTCTCTGGCCTTTAACCTTGCTTTTTTTACCTCTCTCTCTCTTTCTCTCTCTCTCTCTCTCTCTGTCCTTTAACCTTTCTTTTTTTACTTCTCCCTCTCAGTACTATAACCTTTCATTTTTCACTTCTCTCTCTCTGTCCTTTAACCTTTCTTTTTTTACTTCCCTCTCTCTGTCCTTTAACCCGTCTTTTCTTTTCTTCTCTCTCCCTGTCCTTTAACCTTTCTTTTTTTCTTTTTTTTTTTTACTTCTCTCTCTGTTCTTTAACCTTTCTTTAATCTTCTTTCAAATTTCTTTTATTTCTTCATAATTCATCTATGTTTCATCTCCTTCATAAATCACATTCCTTACCAATATTTTCCCTTATTTTTTCTCTCTTTTTCCTCATCCTCTTCTCCTCCTTCATCTCCTTTTCACCTTTCTCTTCTTCTTCTTCAATTCTATGTTTCCTCACTAACCTCTGCTTTCCTCTTTTTGTCACCTTCTGTTTTTATTTTTCACTCCTAAAATACCCATTGCATTGTATACCTTTGGGCAGTGGTGTGGGAAGGTTTCTAATCGCTCGGGGCAAAGATAATTTTGGCACCCCCACCCTTAAAATGTTTTGATTACCTATTTAGTTGTGACTTTTCTTCCAATTACATTTTTTAGGTAGGCAGGTTAAGACTACATCGTGACTTTTATTCCGGGATTCTTTTTTGAATATATTGTAGACTTTGAAGTTATTCAAAAAAAATTAAATATTTGCTCAAAAATTAAGTTTTAAAAGATTTTTTTTCAAAAATCTTAATTTGAATAATCATAGATGATTACGTTGTTATTAAAAAAACTCAGTTTTAATAATCGAGAAATGTAAAGTTTTACAAAATCTAATGTTTGGGAGGTTTTTAATATAATTATTTCAATTTTTTAATTAGATACAGATATTCATTTAAAATGTATTGAGGACTGGAACACAATAACTTGTTAGCGCCTAGTTTTTTATTATTAATTGAAAAAAATATGCAAGTAATTTTTTTACCACCGACTGTATGGTATTTCCTTGCAGTTGAAACAAAATTAAAGCTTCAAAGAAAATATTTATATTATTGCAATACATTTTAGAATCTTTGTAGAAAGTGGCTAGTGGTACCTATTTTACAGTAAGTTCATGAATCTGTAACATATTTAAAACATAAAAAACGTATGTTATTTAATTATTTCACATTTTAAATGTAAAATAAAAACAAAACGAAGCAATATGAAAAATGTATGAAGCAATTACAACAGCCTCCTTCATTTAGGCATTATTATTGCAAATTGGCAGCTATTACTTAATTATAATTTATCTCAGTAACCAACTCTTTACCAATGAAGAGCAAAGCTAACCCTGAGAATCTATCCTTGCCTATTGTAGAACGAAGGTATGATTTCATATACTTGAGCAGGCTAAAGGATTGTTCTGCAACTGCGCTAGTTATTGGCATGGTCAGAAAAATGTGGTACAATGTGGACAGAATAAATGGAACAGATGTCATTGATGATCATGAATTTAAGTACATTGTTGATGCTCAGTTTCTTGAGTTTCGACTATGCCATAATTTATAGTTAATCCCAGGACACAGGGTTGAGGAAGTGGTGGCCACAGCTGAAACTTATCATCACATACGATATCCTGTTTACACGTTAGCTGCCCTTGGAATGAAATCAGGGAGTTGTTAAGTTCTCAAATCCTGTTTTCCTTTCTATCCGGGCTTGGAATCACGAATTAATCAGGTTTCCATCTCACATTTCTTGATCCGATCTTGGGAAAGCCAAGTCACGAGTACTTGTATTCCTACAAACTTACCGAGTGGACAAAAAGACCATTGTTTTTGGATAACCTGTTGTTTTCCACTTATCTCAACTAATCAATTTCAACATCACTAAGTTTCCTGTTTGTCTCTAGATTTATATTTACAATTTACAACCCTTCTCGTGATTTGAATTCTAATTTTAGAATATCGTGTTT
Organism: Architeuthis dux; assembly: GCA_006491835.1. Taxonomy (NCBI): domain Eukaryota; kingdom Metazoa; phylum Mollusca; class Cephalopoda; order Oegopsida; family Architeuthidae; genus Architeuthis; species Architeuthis dux. Next base: position 7,655,033 of record VCCN01003977.1, read on the forward strand.
TTGGAAACATATTTTTTTAGCACTTAACAAAATTATTTGTTTTTTATGTTTCTACTTTCATATCGCCAATACTAGTGTATTTTTAAGTTCTTCTAAAATCTACATGTTGCTAATGAGGTCTAGCAGGGAGGGGGGAGGTAATTGCTAGTATTACAATGTCAACACACAACAGCGGTTCTTTCAGGCCACACCAGAGATGTCACGCCTCTCAACAAAGTTTAAAGGGCAATTTGTTGTCACTGCTCATAAACCACAAGAACACCATGAGGTACAACAAGTGCTGTCAAGAAAGAGCATGACACTCTAAACAAGATCAAGGCTCTTTTCTGAAAGAGGACATCCCAAGGCAAATTGTGGTACGCTAATCATAGGATCCTGAGTGGTGGTGGTGGGGGAGGCGGGTAGATAGCACAAATTGTGTATTTTACGGCAGCTATTTGGTGACCATGCAGATGTCTACACAAATGCCAACATTATTTTTATGATTCCCCATGCTCTTAAGATTCCAAAAATGTATAATTTTGCTAATCTACAAAAACTTTGAACAAAAGTACATAGTAAACCTAACAGTGTAAAATATATACTTTATGTAATAAAGGTATATCACAAATATAAAGATAATAGTTTTCTATTACTTTTTGTTGTTGAGCACTATCTTGAGCTTTTCATTCGATACCTTGATCCAGAAAACATAGGATTAGAATAATCAATTAAGTTTCTAGGTTGACTAGAAGCCAAGATAGCACAAATTGTGTATTTGAAAATCCAAAATGGCATCCATACGGGTGGCTATGCAAATGCCAACATTATTTTTCTGATTCCCCGTGCTCTGAAGATTCAAAAAATGTATAATTTTGCTAATTTACAAAAACTTTCAACAAAAATACATAATGAACCTTGAGGAGCACCTTGCATTAATACTGCAAAATATGTATTTTATTGATGGCCATTTTCAAAATCCAAAACGCTGACTATGGTGTCTATGCAAATGCCAATATCGATTTGTGCTATGCTCTGAAGATTGCAAAAATGTATAGTTTTGCAAATCTCCAAAAACTTCTCACGAAATTACACAGTGAACCTGACCATTGCTTATATTTCAACGGATTTTCACTAAAAATAGTCATGGTAACATGCGAAAAGTTAAAGAAATTCAGGAACCGGTTCTGCAAACTTCTGAAATTTTAGTAACCGATTCAAAAGGACCGTGCAAACCCCTTGAATCCCATTACTGCCCATTTCGCATTATTTATTTTGATTGTATGTAATTCGTATTGATTTTTAGTTCAATCTTGGTGTTTAAGCATTTATACTCCTTGAATACATTTGTATCCTAATGTGGGAGGAGAGTTGAAAAATACACCAAGTCATTTTTCAAATAAGTTGATTTTTTATAGATGAATAAATAAAAGAAAAATTGATTTTAAATGGGAATTCTTCCAGTTCGATACCAACAAAATATCTGACAGAACTTACAAAATATTTGTAAAGCTAGTAAGGTAAATTGATTTCATGATGTAGGAGTCAAAACAATCGATATGTATATATTTTTTATCAGTGTTCAAAGTTTACCTTCCTTATCAGGCCCCAGCCTACACTTCACATCAGGGAATTTTCTTACTTTGGGTGTTTTTATTGTTTAATTCATTCTACCATTTTACCATTTTACGAATTTAATTGGAAAGTCCTACTGTCTCAGACACATGACAGGTGCCCCCTAGCACTTGATGTCCTGGGTGACTGCCCGTGTTGCCTGGTTTTTAGGCCAAAGGCATTTGTGTCTTTAAAATATCATTTTTAGATTTAAAATAGATTAAATACAATCGTCAAAAACGACGGTTGCATCCATGTTGCTTGTCATGTATATTGCTCTCAGTCTGTTTGTCTGTCTCATTGTTTAGACAGTTTATGTTTTACTTGCATTAAATTCTCAATTCAAATTCATAATCCATAAATTATAATCATTAAAAAAGGATAACCTTAAACTCTGCTAAAATGTAAATAAGGATTATTTACATATGGGGTGTAATAATTGTGCACTCTGTCTAGGATGAAAGTGCCCTCTGCCTCAGATAAGATTATAGTTAATCTTCTCTCTAATTTTTTTAAATCAGTGTGTGCTTTTGAATCCGACATTGCCGGTATTTCAGGCCAACGGAAATTTTATGCCCCTTCACATTTGTGCCCGGTCGCACACCCCCCCACACCCTGCTACACCACTGTCTTTGGGGTAGAAATCTAAAGTATCTGAAAAACCTCCTTCTATCTCTCTTTCTCCTCTCCTCTCCTTACCGTAACCCCCTCCCCAGTCTCTAGTGTTTATTTTTAAAGTGAATTGGGTATAAAATAAAATTGACACATCAGCAACAGTAGCAGCAGTAGTAGTTATATTACCAGCAGCCAGAAAACACGTACACACTTAGCAGAACTTGCTTAGCACCAGCCAATTTTGTGTTTGTTTGTTCGCATTAACCCTTCCTCTCTTTCTGTTTGTAATGTGACAGTCAGAAGTTCTTTTTCTCCATCTCTTCTGAGCTCTCTCGTCTCAGCTCAGAGCTTTATGGATTTCCTGTTTTTTGGACACCTACGTATATGCTAAGGTGACCGGGTCACTTCCATTTCTGCACAGGAATGACCCTCTCGTGCACATTGCTAATTATTATATGTGTGGATTAAAACTCAATTAAGCTGTTAATTATTTAAGCTCAGCTACAAAAGACAACAACAATCCAGACAGGCCACTGTAACAAATTTAAATTATCATTCTTGGCTTAGGTTTTTTATTTTAATAAAAATTTGTAATTTTGCATTGCATGGCATCAATCTGAATCTGTGTGAATTCCTAATTAATCTTTACTAGTTGGCCTTGTGATGTCGTATATATTATTTTACAATGCAGAATATTGCTGTTTTCTTTTTAGTATAAGCAAAATTTTGTGCAAGGCTGTAAATTGAGAATGATATGCAAATGTGTCTCTCTGAAATTGTGCCTAGAATTGAGTTATCTATTGGAAAGAGCCAAGCTCATCTCATTAAAAATGTAACATTAAATTAAATGAAATTACTAACAAATACTAAATGTCTGTTGTCTGTCCACGGTTGCCAACTCATTTTGATTTGTTTTATCCAAAATTGAGGGGAAAAAATCAAAACTCTCCAGAAAATAATCTGAAATATAATCTAAAAATATACTTATAAAAAATCAAACTACACAATTTCTTAAACCCCTAAAAATAAGGGAAACCATATGTGAATTTTGCACGCATATACAGCCTATTTGGGGCCTACAGGAAATGTTCTAGGCACTGGGTAAATTGTAAAAAAGTAAAATTGTAAAAAGAAGTGGTTCAACTGAAAATTTACCATTGTAGAATAATGTAAGAGATTAGTATGTTTGGATGAATCAAAATTAACGTCTTTGATGTCTTCTGGAATTGGCAAACATCAAATCTGTTACCTCTGCCAAGTTGGAGAGGTATATGTATTCTGACAAATCTTACCGTCTTTCCACAAGATATCTCTGAAAGTACTCAATGGATTTCAATGAAACTTTGTGGAAGGGTGAGCAATGGGTTAAGGACGAGTTGATTAAATTTGGGTCTGGATCCAGGAATTCTTTTTTGATTGAAAGATATTTTTCCGTTTTTTTTTTTAATACATTTATATATAGGCTCATGTCTGTGCACATGATATCTCCAAAAGTTCTCGATGAATTTCAATGAAATTTTGTTCTTGCCGAAACAGACTCAAAATGCTGTGTCTTTATTGTTAGTCCCCACCATGAAAACGAAAACCCTATTCCTAACCTTAACCATTAACCCGTACATGTTTTTAGTTGGGTTCCAGATCACAAGACTGATCATTTGAGAGGAAGGACAGTCTTGTATATCTTTTTATTTGGGTTCCAGATCAGTCAAGGTGTTAGATTTTTGCAGCATTACCCGAAAAAGAGGCTAATGCTGTCAAAAGTTTGAAATAAGAAGTTTCAACTAATTCAACAAAAAAATTAACATTTACAGCGATTATTTGATTATTCATATTCATCGATTCAGTTTTCTTGCCACTGTTTTTAATTTGCTTGTCTATTTTTAACATGCTCGGGGAAAGGTATAGTTTATATTAAATTCTATGTGTACGTATGCACATATATATTATGTATCAACAGATGTTGCTCACAATAAAAGTTTAATTCAAAATTCAGTTTTGATATCTAGGCAGCCACAGAAGATCATTGTGGGTCGGATGATTGACTGCTGGGGGTGTATGTGTATTGGTGAATACAACAGTATGTATGAACAATTGAAAATGTTTCATGCTTTTATGTGGAATGTAAAAAAAATCAAATGGGTCCAGTTGGTCACTCAATAGAAACTATCACGTGATCAATGTCGTTTGGAAGCATGCCATGTTGGGGGTGATGAATTAAACCATTGGAAAAAGGGGCGACCAATAAATAAGTTACTTCTCTCACTTTTTGTTTGATCTCTAAAAAGTCCGAATTTTCAAAAAACAAGTGGGAACGCAGCCGGACACAAATTAAGGGACCAATTTAGCAAACACTTACATTGCAAATTGAACCACCCACTAAAAACCTATTTTGGGGGAAAGAATTTAAAAAAACAAATAAATACTTTTTTTCTAGACATTGAAGGTGTGTGTAACATGTGGCCCATGGGGCCCAATTGGGCCGCCACCCTCTTACAAGTGGCTTTCGACACATTTGCTGCTTCAGTCATATCTTGTGCTTTACAAAGCATTATTAAAAAATTAGAAAAATTAATATGAAATTTAAAAAATATTAGAAATACTCTAATGATTTAAATAAAATTTGCTATTTTTTTTCTAGATTTTTTAAAAGGAGGGAGATTAACCAGGAATAAAATGATCTTACTTGATGCTTATTTGTATGTGTGACAATTAATACTATCTGTTGTGAAACAGTATTTTTGGAGGTGTGAGTGGTTGAGTGGTTAATGTGAGTGGTTGAGTGGTTAATGATGCAGAGAATGGGATTGGCAAACCGATTTCAAACTTGGGCTGAGGCAATTTATATTCATTTCCACTAATCCACCCTTTGAGAAAGGCATGAGTCCATCTCTTCCCCTCTGCCAACTTGTCAGGGTAAAAAAAAATCACTCGCCATGTCTTACACTTAATTAAGGAAAGGCCTACGGCCAACAAAGGACATTAAATGCTGTCTTTTTCTCTCTCAACCTTTTCAATTTGCTTCATCATATGCACCCATCCTCTGTCCTTTACTCTTTTTCCATACCAATCTAACGAATGATTTCCTTATCCTGTTTATGAGATGTCTATGTCTCATTTAATCCCACAGCCTTCTCATCTGGAATGTATTGCCTACTGACCCCCTTCCCCCCCAACCCCCACCCTCTACTGATATGTCCACAGAATGTTTGTTTGGTTCACTTGGCAACTCAGTATATGACTCAGTAGCCTATATAGACTGGGGTCTGGTGGAGGTAAATACCACCCGAGGCCGTAGAAATTGGGGTTAGCATTTTCAAATAGGTATTCATATGGGTATTCAGAAATGCAATGGTAAACGGGATCTGCAGGTGCATTTGGCAAGTATGTGTTGGGGGGGGGGGTATCCCAAGGCATGTCATACTATTAAGTAAAATAGTCTGGGGGCCAAACAGGACCCCCTGTGCACCCACCACATCTAGTACGCAGACTGCATACCTTGTTGTATGCAAATGAGGTAGTTCTTCCCAACTTATATCTTGGGAACATCTTTTTTCTGAAAGAGGACATCCTAAGGAACATTTTGGTACCCTATTTATAGAATAGTATGACATGCCTTGGGTTAAATCTCCCCCTCCTCGCCAAACTCACCAGCAGATCCCTGTTTACCATCACATTTCTGAATACCTATATGAATACCTATTTTAAAATGC
>VCCN01003977.1:7689841-7702838 GCA_006491835.1 Architeuthis dux
GATTTAATTCTATGCTCTTAACATTGTTTTATTTTCTCAAAATTAGCTACAAGTAGTCTGCTTTTCTGTTTTGGTTTTAATACATTTTACATAAGCAAATAAAAGATGCTGATAAATGACTTATCGAGTCTCCAAATTTATTATCTAAGGAAAAGAGAACAACTGAAAGTTTGTCTCCACAAGTTACCTTGTTTTCTTTTTCTTTGGCTTTTTTTATTAATTATATCACTTGTGTCCAACCATACATCCACCAATACCATTACTATCATAAACACCTGTGCAGCTATCAAATACTAACACTTTTTTACTGCCTTCACAAACCACCAATACCACTACGTAAGCACTAGTATTAGCAATAATGTCTTAATTTCTTATATACCACCACTACTACCAGTGCATTGTCCATTCTCTGTAGAATTTATAAGGCATTGAAGTGAAATTGACACCAACCGTTTCTTCAGACCGACTTTGTTTTCTAACTCACAGGGAAGAGTCTCTGCTGAGAATGAAGATGCCGAAAATCCAGAATCTCAAGTAAGTACCGGAAATTATAGCTTAGCGCTGTGGAACCCGTTCATTCCGGTACCTCCTTTGACCAATCCACTTTCTCTTTGATTCTGTCTGCCTTTCAAAGCCTTCTTGTCCCTGAATTCCTTCTTGGTGCCTTTCAAAGCCTTCTCGACCCTGAATTCCTTCTGCTGTGTTTGATAGATGAGCAATTCTTATTGTTGTTCAATGATTCTTTCACACCTTCTTTCTTGTTCTTTGCATTATCGTTCACATTTCCCAATTCCCACATCAAATAATTATATATCCTTTACAAAACTGGTACTCACATAAAATACTGGGTGCGGATCCAGACGCCACCACCTCCCCATCTCCTGCTCAGGCCAACCCAATTAATATTTTTTTTAATAAAAATCTAAATAAAGAAATTGTATAAATAAAAAACCCAAGTAATCATAAACTAACCTTAAAAACAAAAAATCATTATATCCAATGTCTAATTAGACAGATTAGTTAAAAAATAAAAAATTTGGACCCCTTGCTCAAAATCTGGATACAGTTTATAATAACAAGAATTGTTACAAATGTTGACAAGATATTTTCTTGACCTAAAATATTCATGTAAAGATATTCATGCAAATCTACTTAATGTGCTACTCAAAGTGTAGTACCAATATACAAACTATAAGCTGGCAGTTTGTGGCTTGTTTTCACATCTTTAATGATGTTTAAAGTATATTTATCACTAGATGATGTTCTTGGCAGCCATGCTTGAGCATTATTTTACAATCGATAAACTATATAAAGCTCCTAAATGATGTGGCTGCTGTGATATTTAACTCCTGGACTTGAAAGATGTCATTTAAATATCTATAAAACATTCATTTATTGTAAATATCTATGAAAGTTGAAATAATATTTTACTCATCATGGACAAATGCTTGCACTGGGAAAAGAATTGCTGGTCCGCAAGATCAGATAGTTTGAGAAACGCTGATGTAGAGTATGCTATCCTTTTCAGTAATATCAACTAAATTCAATCTTTTTTATCATTTAACAAATTGGCTTTCAGTTGATTATTTCCTGAACAAAATGTCAGCATTCTTAGAAGTCATAAGTGCAGTGATTTGTTTTCAGTAAGTCAAAACCTTAATGAAAAAGAGATAAAGTAAACCTGACTGTTGAATCATGAGATAGATTATTTGTTGCTTGGGAATTTTACCAACTTATTGATGTTCTCAGAATTAGGAAAGTCCATTATCCTTGATGTAGTGAGTGAAAAAAACCTCAAGATTTTATAAAGATACTTAGAAAATGTTAATACAAAACAACAGGGTTGCATTTTTTCAAGAAAGATATCTGAAGGTGCAGCAAGTTTACTTGGCACCCATGCAAAGCACCCATGAATAAAAAGCAACTAAAAAATAAGTAAAAACAAACAGAGAAGAAAAAATACATTACTATTCACCACTTTTTAAACAAATTGATGCCATGTTTATAAACCAACCATCTAAAACAATGGTTCTTGCTCAATGCCCAACCCACTCAACAGCTCAAAAATTCTGATGTCCAGAAACAAATTTGGTGTTGAAAAATTATAATAATAATAATAATGTTAAATTCAGAAATTTACCAAAATGTACAGATTTAAATCAAAGAGAAAATATCTGTAAACAAACAAATTGAAATGGTTCTTCGGACAATTGAACTCCTTCTTGTTATTTGTATTGTAAACACAACGTTTTGGCCGATCCATTCTTCGGCCTTCTTCAGGTGTAAAATCCGAGTGTGATGGATTAAACAGAAATTATGTTTAAAGGGCGACTAAATGCATTATACAAAGACATAGAAACACCCGGCCATGCGCTATAAGGGCTACTCCCCTTTAAACATAATTTCTGTTTAACCCATCACACTCAGATTTTACACCTGAAGAAGGCCGAAGAATGGATCGGCCGAAATGTTGTGTTTACAACACAAATAACAAGAAGGAGTTCAATTGTCCGAAGAACCATTTCAATATTAATGACCCTTCTCAAAACTATAGAAAGAAACTAATTCTTTGTAAAAGAAATACTCATTATGATCATTAGGACACTTTCTAAAACGTTTGTAATTTCTTTATTGTGTGAAATTTAATAACAACAACGCAATTACCTTATTGCTTTTATACCTTACACAATTAAGGAGTTGAGCATTAGTTACTATGGAATCTATATTAAAATTAGTAATTAATAGTATTGTGTAATTAGGAATTAATCAATTAAGCCTCATGACTAACACAACTCAATTCTGAGCCGCGGAACGCTTTTCACTCTCCCCACCCAAATTCCAAATTGCCTCCCAATATATTCAAAATGTCCCCTTGTGTGGCATGCACCCCACATTCAGAATCACTGATTTAAAACATACCATTAAAAAGAACAATAAGTATAAAATGAAAGTTTGAAAATCCTTGAATAATAACTTGATCCTTCTCCCATATTTTTCCAATCTCCATTTCTCTGTTGATCTGTCCTATTTTAGCCAACAGAAACATTAATTCCTTCTGCTGCATTTTTGCCCTTTATTTTTGAAATATATTATATTGCAGTTTAATCTTTTTGGCATCTCAAGTCAAAATTATTAAATATGTACACATAAACACAACCACCTTATAAGCATATTTAAAGGTGCAGAAATATAGATTATTACCTGTTAACTTTTGAACCAAGATTAAATTAGAATGATTGTATCCATCTTTCATGCTTGGTGTTTGGAGAAAGTTTCTTTATTTACAATATAAAGACCCCAGCTTTATTGGGTCCCTATAAATTGGGAATGGGAATAATACAATAAAAATAACAATATTTTCTTTTTTAATCTAACATTGAAGATTTATAATGATGCTAATTGCACATAGAACAACAGTCACTCAAAATTTATGGAAATGATTCCTATAAGAAAACAATATATTAGTGGGAAATACAGGATATCCCTGAAGTAACCATCTATTTTGGAGAAATAGGGAAGATTATAAGTGATTGTTGCATTGGCAGAATTAAATGCAAATTTCTATCCAATATCCATATATTTATGACATTCTAATTGCTTCAAATATTTTTCTTGTTAATTTCTATGTATTTTTCAAAAACCCATATCATTGACAACGAATATGCACAGATCCAGTCCTCTTAAATTTGTTCAATAATTCACGAATAGCCTTGTCTCTAGAGCCTGCATTATAGAACTTTCTTTTGAACCTTTCTCTAATTTCATGCTTTTTTTATCCTACATTCTTGCACATTCGTTGTCAGTGATATGGGTCTGGAAAAAAGATTAAGAGAAAAAGAATCTGTGAAGCAATTGAAATGTCATAAATATATGGGCATTGGATAGAAATCCACATTCAATTCTGCTAATACAACAATTATTTAAAATCTTCTCTAATTCTCCAATGTGGATGGTTATTTTATTTAGGGACATCCCGTATTTGTTACTTACAAGTGATTTAAATCATATTTAATTTTTGATCATTTTGGGATGAAGTCAATATGGTCTGAAATTGAGTCAGACTATTTGTTACTTATCTGCTTAATGTATAATCGAAAAAACAAGTTGATATAATTTCATTGAAAAACTTAGTTAACTTTTTATCAAATAATATAACTATCTAAAATGTTATATAATCTGTGAAATAAGATAAATAAGATCTTTGATATTATATGTTTAAAATTCATTCTCACCAAAACTTGAAAATAGCATATTTTTTTAAAACATAATTTCTTTATGAGTCATTTTTGGTTTAAACTAAGTAGACCTTATTATATCTAATTCCATTTTTAGACTTTTAAATGTTATAGACACCAATAACAAAAATAAAAATTCCTCAAATCTTACCAAAAAATCTTCACTGAAACTAATCTGAGGCAATTGCCAGTTTTGTATAATCCTTCTAAAAAATATCATCAACCAGTGTAAATGTTAAGGTTTTATTTTTTAATTTCATTTTTTAAGAATAATAAACTTAGAAACATTGTTAGTTATTTTAAAACATCTACTGGATATAATGAGAAGCACTAAATAAATAAATACAGCAATACCTTGAATAGTGTGGTTTTGATGTAGTACAGTTATGGTATTGCTGTACAAATTAATGTAGCTGGAAAAAAAACTCATTGAATTATAATAAGACCTTGAACAGTTTGGTTTTGAACAGTATGGAACATTTTGGAATTAATTAACCACACTAATCAAGGTATACCTGTAGTCATTTTTACCAAAGCTAAAAGTTAGGATATATATGCAGACATACTTTTAAGTGTTAAAAAATTCATGCTCACATATAATATACTTATTTATAGTTTACATAGACTATTGTTTTCTAATTCTCTCAATGCCAGCATCTCCCTTCTTACTCCCACCTCTCCTCTTCTGTCCAACTAAGAAGAACATCCTCAATTCAAAATAAAAGTCACCCCCCACCCTCTCACTTAATCACAGCTTTTTACATGCTTCAGCTGATATGAAAATGTTTGCCTTGGTCTTGCTTCTTTTATAACACTGCAATGCAGCTCTCTTCAAACAAATGCTTGCCTTGCACAAAGAAATGCAGTAGAATGGCTTTTCAGCAAATATTATTATATATTATTCTGTATATGATTTATGATTATACTTCATTCCTTCCTCGGTGTTTTCTCACACCAATAAAACTTGTTGTTTTTTTTTGTTTAAAGTTATAGTAGTAGTAGACCATAGGAATATAGACAGATAACACACGTAATCGATGTTGATGATGATGATGATGATAACAACAACAACAGATATATTAGTATCATTTGCCTTTGCATATTATTATTAGATAAATTCCATAGTTAATAAATTAATTTTACAAAATGTTATACTTTAATTGCAGATATCTATGCAAGGGTAAAGGGATGATATTTTAGTTGTCAACACCCATGGAATTTCCATTGAAGGTCTAGCTAGTTATTATTAATCTAATAAATCCAAAAGAGCAAATATTAAAGATTTTGTTTACACAAACATTCTTTGTGTTTTGATAGTTATTTCAGGCAAGTTGTAGTTTATTTCGATGAATGTGATAAAAAGAGTCTCATAATATCTTATGCACTTTTATTGGACAGTTTGAAAAGAGAGTAACAAACTATTGATAGAAGATTTTTTTTATGTATTTAATATATGTAAATTCTTCAGTAATTCAATTAAATTAACAAATTTTTTTGAAGATGTGTAAATAGAAAAACTTAGCAAACAATAATGTTAGTTGTGTAAACATGTATCCTTACAAATCATTCACATTATTCTGGTCTTGTCTTCTACACAACAACTTTTCCCAACTATGCAGTGTATTGTTAAATAGTGGTAAGTGTAATACATTTAAAGCTTTACAATTAATCTTGTATAATATAAATGAATAACATTACATGTAGAATTAAGAAAAACTAAAATAGTACAGAGTTATTAATGTGTTGTATAGTGAGGTGGATGTCCTGGACTTGGATAGAAAGGAAACTCGAAGATTGGTTGTAAAAATATGAGACATATTTTTATTTCATATCATACAGTTTGTCGGCCGGAGAATGAAGAGTGGGAGAGAGATAAGGAGAACCATCAGTCTGTCCCCAACAGGGACAGCAGTCTGGTGCCATTCGGCTCCACTGATGTCTGTCTCTTCTGGGCCCTGAGTTTTCTGTCCGGGCCTGCTCTCCACTCGAGTCTGCTTTATAGGTTTCTCGAACGCCCACGCAGGTGTCACATCCTGTTTGTTGGACACCCACGCATATACCTATTTCCTAAGGTGAGCAGGTCACTTACATTTCAGGCGTTTGTCCCCGGAATAACCTTTTCGTGGCAGCATATCATAACAAATGCAATAAGCAAAATACAATCAACTAAAGTTAATTTGTAATGACTTCTTTTTAAATGAAGAAGAGTTGGTTATAGATTGCACTACTGGAGCAAATGGTTGCAATGTATGCTACAATTATTACTTAGAGTACAAACCGGCAACCCGTGCAGTCGCCCAGGGCACCAAGTGCTAGTGGACGTCTGTCATGTATCTCAGACAGTAGGAGTTCCCAAATGCAAATGGAAAAATGGAAAATTAATAAATTAAATGCAATAAAAACAGTCAAAATACAAAAATTCCTGTGAAGTCAGATTTCTGACAGTTAAATACTTAAGGGGCCAAAATTCAGTTTGCCCAAGGCACTGGGAACCCTTGGGCGGTCCTGAATCCGACAAATTATCAGAGCGTCATTAACATGCAAGGAGAACAGACGTCATTTTAGAAGCTCCGAGATTATAAGTTGTTTTTTTTTAATGGTTTTAATCATAGTAATTTATTTATTTACTTACTTATTTACATATTTATAAATACGACTTTGCAATCGACCACAACTGTCTCCAAAGCTGCTCAATAGGTAATAAAAGGAAAAAAAGCAGAAACTGCTCTCAGACTGTCGGAGCTATTTCAACTTTGACAAAACGAGCTTCACTGTCCCTGCCTTCGCGTAAATGCAGGAACTGCTTGTTTGCTATTCCTAGTTTCAATGTTACGCCACGTGGAAGATCGGGCAATCCTCAATGCTGAACACTTGCTTGTGAACACAACCCAACTCTGGGGGGCTCGAAGGATCCCCCTGAATATTTCAAAAGCTGTGCGCTTGCAGCTGCAGATGCCCCCTCCGCCACCATTGATGCCGTCCTGAACAACAATTGTTACAGCAACTCAGAGCGTCTCCATAGTTTTGCTGTTTTTGCACTCGGTCTACCTGTCAAGGACTCCAGGTACAACAAAGGAGGTGGCCCATCTCTGGCAACTTCTGATAAATTCCCACATTACCAACAGACATCTTCCTCGCAACAGCGACCAAAGCAAATATCATCACTGGATTGAATTCATTTCCAGCAAGCAGCAGTGGAGGCATAGATTGTCTCTGTCTGGGCCATTTAACGAACTTGACATCTACCTTCATGGCTGAAGCAGGACGGCATCTCTGGCTATCACTTACAAGATTCTCTAACTGGTTTCTGCACAGCAAATTCATACCTTTCGCACAAGATTTCTTTCTTTTTTTTTTCTCAGCCAACCTGACAGCTTTAAAGAAAAAAGATGGTGGAGTCTGACCCAACGCGGTAGGTAATGTCTTCCAAATGTCTTCAATTGGTCCAAATCCGAAGTGATCAATATCAATTTCGACTTACCAAACTTTGAAATAGTTCTTGAGACCATATGGTCAACACTACACAAAGTGAAGGTGAAACCAAAAGAGAACTTCTCAATACTTGGCTCCCCTATTCTTGCACTAGCAGTGTGTTCCTGCCTTGAAGAAAAACATGAAACACTGAAGTTAATGACTGAGTGCCTGTTGGATGCCCATCTTGGGCTGTTGTTATTTAAGAACTGCTCCGCTCTCCGAAAGTTATTATTCACTCTCTGCAGTGCCCCTTGCTACCCTGAGAGTAGTCGACTGGCAGATTCCAAAGCATCAATACCAGTTGACAACAAGCGTCTCTTCCCATTCGATATAGTGGACTTGGCCTATGTTCTCCATCTAACGTAGCCATACCAGCTTACCTGTCTTCTCTGGCCTCATGCCACCCACTCATTCACAAAGTTCTCCAAAACATCAATGAACCTAACATGGACATTGCTTATACCATAGCCCATTATCACTGGACCCAGGATGGTCTTGTCACACCGGATGCCACAGCCAAACAGTACAAATGGGACGACATTATGGGGCGTCAAATGGCATGTCTACATACTGCAGCCCCGCCACACAGCTGGGACTGTCGGAATGCCTTACTACTACCTACTGCCGGCCCTCAATGGCATTATTAAAAGAAGACTTGGCGCCGCCGGAATTCCTGCTGTATTGAAGCCCATTGGCCTAGACTGTGGAGATGGTAAACGCCTGGACGGGATAACATTCTCTTGTACGGAAACAAGAAGAATTTAATAAAAAATTAGCAAGGTGTTCCTTGTCTGTCGTATTTAACCAGACATGCATATATATATACATACCTATAATGAATATAATTTGTATACATTATTACATTGTCTTGTTGGTTAAAAAAAAATGTACTTACTCAAATGGTTCTCCAATTTTTGAAAATTATATGAAAAATTGATGAAACATTTTCTTCAAAATGTCGTTATACAACAGTTACACAAGTCATTCCAGAGGAACCATTTAACAAATGATATGAATAAGTACATGAAAGAGTATTAAATCTCCTTAACCTTGCTGATTCAATTGTGTAATAATGTCTTCTGATTTTCCGAATGACTTCTTGAAAACTGTTTGATAAACGTGACAATTTTGTTCTTTGACAGTAATAAAATTTAGAAAAACAAAATAAATTTTTTTAAAATCATTTAAAAAATATTAAATGATTTTAAAAAATTTTATTTTGTTTTTCTCAATTTTATTACTGTCAAAGTAAACAAAATTGTCACGTTTATCAAATTGAACAAATAAACGTAATTAATATTTTAATAAAAACCAAATGCTAAAATTAATAAATGCTGGCTAAAGGATAGATACAAATAATAAATATAAGGAGATGAAAGTGGAAAGTAACAAAAATTTAAAAAATTAAAAATAATAGTCACTATTATTTTTTATTTTTTAAATTTTTATAAAAATATTATTTTGTGTGCAAACAAAATAATATTTTTATAAAATGTTTTGATTGTTTGGTTTTACGCCATTCGCTTGATAAGTTCAAACAGCACAAAATAGACTGTCAATCTGTGGCAAATCTAATAATAAAAATTTGTGGATTGCATAAATTGGATGAGGTTTTTTAGAAATCATCAACCAAAACTGTCTATAGGTTTCTTCAGTTTTCAAGTGATTCTTGAAGGCTGGCTTGCTATCTATGTATGTGTCACACATACAGGCTGTACCAATGGAACTAGAGGGCTGAAAATTTAAACATTTACTCCTACTATGTCTAGAAAAAACTTTTGTTTTTTGAACGCCCCCCCCCCTACATTTTTAGAGGGGAGGAGTTCAATTTACAATGTAAGTTTATCCTATCCTGTCCCTAGTTTGTGTCCAGCAACATTCATGCTTCTTTTTTGAAAATGCAGACTTTTAAGTGATCCAACAAAATGCAAAAGAAGTAACTTATTCATTGATCAACCTTTTTTTCCAATTTTTTAATTGATCACCCCCTAACACAGCATGCTGCCAAAGACTTTGGTCACATGACAGTTTCTATTGAGTGACTAACCAAACCTGTTTATTGGTATCTCTGGTTAAGATAGTCAAAGATGTTTCTCAAGGAAAATGGATGGTACCTTGTTGCTCAGCTACATATTAGTTAGCTGATAGGTAAGAAACAAGTTCATTCCCAATGGTTTGGAGAAAGAATCATGTTACTGAAGACAAACTGATAATCTAGGAATTGGCAGGAAAGATGAAAAGTATTTTCTAATTTGCTTGAGAAAAGGTATAGAGACTCAAAAGTGTTCACTGTTCATCTTTGTTATGATCCTTTATTTTATGAGTTTCTCACAGACATGGGATATTTCCAAGCATGGATCTGTACATTTGTTTTAATATACTTCCCTCCTCTAACTTTTGAGTCAGAATTTTAACTTTTCTTGGTGAAACTCTCTCTAAGAAACCTTGGTGAAACTCTCTCTAAGAAACCTTGTGTGTTCTGCTTTACCCTTGAGATGTACTCACAAGATATTCATTGGCAGTATTCCATTAACCCATTAACTGCGAATGACAGGAATTTCCATCATTGAAGTTCTATGGCTAACTCTATAAAAATTTCCATTTTATTGTGATTGATGGCAACTCAGTTCTATCTATGAGTCAGGGCTTTTATCTTGCAATGAATAACTTGTATTGGACAAGGGCTTTTATCTTGCAATGGATAAATATTACTCTTCACCACCTTGCACAGTTAATGGGTTAAGAATGTGTACAAAATGTTAATACACAGATCTAAAAGAATGAGAGATTTAATTATTGAACTGAAGGTGAACTCTAAACTTAAAAGGAGGACAAGTCTGGTTAGTCACTCAATAGAAATCGTCACATGACCAACATCTTTTGGCAGCATGCTGTGTTAAGAGCATTCAATTAAAAAAATTGGAAAATGGGTGATCAATGAATAAGTTACTTCTCTCACCTTTTGTTGGACAGTGATCACTAAAAAAGTCTGAATTTTCAACAAAAAAAGAAGTGTGAACACTGTTGGACACAAACTAAGGGCCCAATTTGGCATACACTTACATTGGAAATTGAACACCCCACTAAAAACCTATTTTGGAGTAGAATTTTCAACAAAAGAAAATAGTTTTTTCTAGACATAATAAGGAGTAAATGTTTAAATTGTCAGCTCACTAGCTCCATTGATGTGGCCTGTATGCGCGACACAAATATAGATAACCAGCCAGCCAGCCAAACCCACTTAAAAACTGAAGGAACCTATGTTGATGTTGACAGTTTTGGTTGCCGGTTTCTAATACTCATCTGTCTCTCCACATCAAGGGATAAAGAACTTCAAAGGCAAAAATAGAGTTGTGTATGAAGACTAAGATGAATCATAATCCTAAAATGTTGGAAATAAAGACTAGAGAGGTCTGGTTAGTCACTCAATAGGAACTGTCACGTGACCAATGTCTTTTGGCAGCATGCTGTGTTGGGTGTGATCAATTAAAAAATTGTCAAAAGGGGTGATCAAGGAATAAATTATTTCTCTCGCCTTTTGCGTGAACACTGCCGAACACAAACTAAGTAGCTAATTTAGCATAAACTTACAGTGTAAATTGAACCCCATACTAAAACCTATTTTGGGATGGAATTTTCAAAAAACAAAAAGATTGTTATTTCTAGACATAATAAGGAGTTAATGTTTAAATTTTCAGCCCTCTAACTCTGTTGGCAGGGCCTGTATGCACAACACATATATAGATAGCCAGCCAGCCAGCCAGCCAGCCAGCCAGACTCACTTGAAAAATGTTATGCTGGGGGAAAAATTTACTTTTCAAAATTGGCCAGATCTAATTATTCATTTATTTATATTTTTATTTTCTCTTCCACTTGTGAGGGAGGTGGAGATGGCGGTTGATGGCTTAGTGGGTTACCTCTGTGATGGACTGGTCAAGAGACTTGAGCATTTCTGCCACATCCTTAATCCAATGTCTGTGAGGTCGTCCTCTTGTCAGGATGCCTGAAATTCTGACAATCTAGGTTCTGTATGCTGGTTGGTCAGTTGCCATTCTTATCAGGAGATGTCCATATTCATACACTGCAATTATACAGTGCTCTATCAATTGAAATGGATAACTAAGTCTGTTAGAATCTTTTGACTAACAAAAACCTGTACATTCAGCCCTGTGTGACTGTATTATTTGTAAAGTTTCTCATTCTGAGTTAACTAAGACACAGCCCTATAGAATTAGTATTTTGTTTTATTCAGTCAAAGATTATTTCCCATAAGTTTAGAGGGTGTGGTGATCTGAATGTTATATCTGTCTATGTCTATGTACCTTTTCTATTATATGATTAATTATCTCCCTTGACTTTCGCTCTTTAAAAGTCAAGTCAGGGGAAGGAAAACACATAAAGAATTGTTGTGGAGATATTTTGTTAGTTCAATAAAGCCCTGACCAGGTATCTAGTCTTCTCTTTCCACTACAGAGGGGATATGTTAGAATTGCTGTATAGCTTTTTTATCAATGTACCAGCACTAATCAGTTTATCATGATAATCACCAGACCAGGACTCAAGGAGTTATCAAATCAAAAATAACTAAGGAAGATCAACAGGTTACCACTTGTTAAAAGATTCATGTTCATTAATCATGACTACAAGAGGCTTAATACCAATTAGGAGAGGAAACATTTTCCAGCCACTGTCCACTGAATTTCTCCTGGAAGCAAATTTCTCTGCTTATTGCTATGGCAATTCATAAGGAAAAGTTTCCATTTTCACTCTTCCTTTCTCTCTCTCATCATTGAACTGGCAACAGGGATAGATACTCCACCTTCTAGTAGTAACCATACCTCTTCAATTGCTGTGTTATTAGCCAATGGTGTAGTGCTAAAAAAGAAGTGAGGAATGTAGGGCTGCCTGCTCTTGGATTGGGTTTTAAGCTTTAGGACAGACCACCTGAGAAAACATTTGAAATTTCAGAGACATTTTGAGGACATATGGGATGAGTATTTGAACATATACAGGTTAATTTTTCTCATCAGTTCAAATGGAGAATTTTAGTAGTATATATTGATGAACACGGATCCCCGTCCCCCAAAAAGTAAGGGAAGGCTATTCACACACAATCCCACAGCACTGAATATAGCCAATGTCAGAGACATTCAGTTATGACAAACTACTATAAAATTTATACTGTTGCTATGCTTGCCTATGCAAAAGAAAACTGTTTCTTGGGATGTGATATCTAGTAGAAGTACGTTTGTTGTATGACATGGATTTTCAAAGAGAAAACATGAGAC
>VCCN01003977.1:7713425-7733934 GCA_006491835.1 Architeuthis dux
TATATATATGATGTTTGGGAAATGACAATATATATATATATAATAGAGAGAGATTTTAAAGATTAGTTATCTGCTTTTTATATTTTAAAATAGAAGTAATGGTTTTTCTACAAAGAAATCTCATTTTTCATTATTATGCAACAGATAGCATGGAGAGTGTTTTTCTATTTATATTGAAATATTTCTGAATATTAAGGTAACCTTCTGACTGATTGTAGGATATATTATGCATACTGTAGGTAAATAGGTAGGTAAAAGTAAATGTATTAATGTTGCTCCATCTGTAGAGTGCTCAACTGATAACAAACAGTCAAGATTAGAAAGGATGAAAAAAGGATGTCAATTTTGTGTGGGTTTGAGTCTCATTTGCAATAACTACTGTATATATCATTTTTTTATGTATATGATGTATAAAGATCAAAAATTGATCTTGTTTATCTGAAGCAAGATAGATTTAAAGAGCATGTGAAAAATAGCAATGTAAAAATATTAAAAAATAAAAGTTTACAAACAAAAACATTTTTTTAAAATATTACAAAAATTTTAAAAAATGTAGCATAAGACTTAAATATCTATTTTTCTATTCTATGAAAGAAAACAATGGCATTGTTTTGATTATTAAAAATACTACAGTTTGTTCATATAAATATATATAGGTGTGTGTGTATATATGTATGTGTGTGTGTATATATATATATATATATACACACACACACACACCTTTGTTCAGGATACTCACAATATATAAAAACATTGTTTTGTTTAAAAAGCATTGTTTTTTTACCATTGTATTTCCATTCATTTAATATTATTTTTTGATTGTCTTTATTTAGCCTGTTATGTAAACAATACAGAGATGGAAAATTCTCTTAACTAACCATATTTCTCTATTTTTTCTTTGATAATTTTTTTCTGCCAAAAATTGCCTGTTTATGTGTTGTAAAGTATTGTTGTAATATTTTAAAGTACAATATCAATGCTAACATTGAATTTCAGAAATTTTCTTTTTTATCACTGGTACAGGCATGCCCCGTTATAACGTGGGTGTTGGAGTCCAAGAAAGCCAACAGCATTATAATCAAGATGCTATCAATTAAGCTATTTTGAAGCGAAATCTAGCTATTTTGGAGCTAGATTAATATTTTGGGGTCCATCATCCATCCACATAATGTGAACCTTGCTATAACGAACCGAATTATAATGGGGCTGGCCTGTATAATTATTCTGCCTCTCCAAAATATTTAAAGGAAAATATGTTTTGCCACACACATAATGCCTTTCAGCTTATTGTACAAAGAGCAGGAGGATTTAGTTAGTTTAATGGGTGGACACAAAAGGCCTCCTTCTCTCTTCGTAGACAATGGAACGATACTGAAGTGACCTCTCAAGGGCTCAAGCCTGGGCAAAGCATGTGGAGATCCTGGGATGCCCAATCGACTGAATCCCTCCATCAGCCTTGCTGATGAAGTTCAAAGGAAAGCAGAACGCGATACGTTTGGCATCGGCTTGGCTGCAGGAGCTGCCGGAAGGACGTCAAAGCAGGCATCAAACTGCCTTAAGGAGACTCTACTCCCTAGTCTGGAATCAGAGTTGCCCTTCTCTTCGACTGGTTGCCTTCCCAAGGCTTAGATAGCTCAGTCTGTTGTGTAATTTTACCCGTAGCTGGGGGATAAGAGATGGATTTATGTCTTTCCCAAGAGCATTAGTGTGAAATGTGAACGTGAACAGCCTCGACTAGAGTTTGAACTCGGCTCGCCAATTCCACTACCTGCAACTGCACCGTTGACCACAATGCAACACGAGACACAACAGAAGGTAAAAGAAATCATTGAATATTTCATATCAATTTAATGGTTTCAATATAATTCTTACATAGGATATACAAAGAAACAACTATAAAATAACCAAAACAGAGACTCTAACTCACTTCCAGACCAGATCAATGATAATGACTGTTAAGAATCAAGTTCATATATATAACAACCGTTCCAGTCTAACAGTTCATCTGATCAAAAGTAACAAAATCTATTTATCTACAATATGTTTGCCAGTCTAATTTTTCATCTTCAGAATATTACATCTATTTGCTTAATCAAACCAGAACTGATAATGATGTAATGCTGTAATGTAGTCAAGAATGTTTGTAATAAAAGCCTTCCCTCATTTGGCTTGAGAACTCTGATCAATAAGTAGTAGAGGTCAACCATAATCTTTCCATTGAACATAAGTAAATTTCTTTATTGCTTGAAGAGATGAACTCTCTATCCTCTAATACAGGCCTCTCCCATTATAACGCGGTTCAATATAGAGTGGTTTTTATAACCTGTGTGGATGGTGAACCCCAAAGTTTTCATCTATCTCCAAAATAGCTAGATTTAGCTCCAAATTGCTTAACTCTTTCCTCCCTAAGAGACAAATTTGATAAGTTCCCTGCCTGCCTGACTCCCTTCGTCTAACAAAGTGCCTTGTGCCCTGAAACTAATCTAACAGCCTGTTGCTGACCAAAAAAATACAATGTGCAGTAAATAAATTGCTATATTTCTTTTAATATTAAATGTACGCTTACTAAATTTTCAGTGATTATTCCCAATGTATCACTTCTAAGTCCGGTGAAATAAAACCAGCAAAAGGTTAATTGAAAAAGGTATTATTATCGATTGATTAGCATTGTCATGATTTAAATTTGCGTATGATTTAAATGTGTTTATTTTTTTAATCAATATTTAAAAAGATTTTTCGTTGTTTATTTTCAACAAACGCTACATAGTACGACTGTAGTCGGGTTCAGGGAGGAAGCGTTTTTTTTTTAATCACGCCCTGAGACGTTTTCAGGGAGGAATGAATTAATTGATCGCAGCTTGGTTATAACGCAGTTGGCTCTCTTGGACTCCAACAGCCGCATTAACAGAGGACGCCTGTAATAATGAATTGTTGTAAGCTTGAGTCAGTTTCATAATATTTTGTTTGGTTCAATAAATAAAAACATTCAAGTGACCAAAATCGAATTTAACTTTTAATCAAACCTGCAGCAGAAAATTTGCCGAACATCTTTCAATCAAAGAATCTTCAGTTACCTTAATTATTCTTTAATAAATATTTTTTTAATGAAAAAAAAATGATTCATAAAGTGTTCTTTTAATGTTAATGAAAAAAATGATGTAGTAAACAAATAAAAGAGTTTAATACTTTAGGTTACATAGCTTATCTGAAAATCAGATTTACTTGGCATAAAGATATGCAGTTTTTGTAGCATAACCTGTGGATCAAGTATATCTGGAAAACCGTTTCTACTCAAACATAGACCAATTAATTGTGTCAGCTCATAGTAAATAATCGAAATACAATACTTGAACTTGAAATATCTGTTAATGCCTTTTCTTAGCACCAGCATACTTCTACCAATGTTAACATTTTTCCGTTATATCCATTTACATAAAGTCAATGATAAATTGTTGTCTTCAACAATATAAACCAATAAAATATATTGGTTGATAAAGCAATGTTTGCATTCAGAGAAGTGGTGGCTGTCGGGTTAGTTCTCCCATACATGCTAGAAAAAAACCATCAAATAGATATGTATTCTGAGTCAAGTCATTGATCAAGAGAATATTTCAAGTTTACATATTGTTGGAGGGGGGGATTATTTTGTTAAATTATGATCCAATCTATTTTCTCCTGGTGCCATGCATGAGAAAGGCCACCACCAGTTTTTGATTTTATGGTTTTTATGATTCTATGATTTCTTACATGCTGCAACGTGTAATCATTCAAGATAGGTGTATTTCTTACATGCTGCAATGAGTAATCATTCAATATAGGTGTATTTCTTACATGCTGCAACGAGTAATCATTCAAGATAGGTGTATTTCTTACATGCTGCAACGTGTAATCATTCAAGATAGGTGTATTTCTCACATGCTGCAACGTGTAATCATTCATGATAGGTGTATTTCTTTTAAATCCTGTGCCACCTTGAAGAGAATCATCAGTCACAGAAAATTCCATACATTGCATTCATTGACCTGTGGGGAAAACAGATCAAGAGGCTGATCCTTAGCTATATCTTCTTTTTTCTTTTCTCTTTTATTTTCAGGGAAGGCCAGTAACAGCTCTTACATGGGGTCATAATGATCGCCGTCTGTTCATAGCATCAGGTTGTGAGATCTATGTTGCATGGATCAGCAAGATAGTACCTCCACTCCAGTTTTATTGTCAAAGAACCATCCAGAAAGCCATTCGGGAAGAAGGCAAGCTCAGAAAACTACCTCTGCCAAGCAAACTTAGGAATGGTGTCAAAGCACTCTTTTCCCCAACTGTCAAGGTAATTCCTCAAGTTTTTCTTTTGTTCCATCTAAAAATGTCACAGTAATACCACTAAATGCTAAATGAAACAGAGCTATACAGGGTCATTATAACATAGCATAAATAGAGATTATTCTAGCAATCATTTAAAAAATATATGGTGTCATTGTTGATGGGATGGATTAGTGCTGTATGTCTCATCTGGTAGCTACTTTCTGGAACTGGTGAAATATCACTAGGTGTCGATATATATGATATATTATTGTGTATGTGTATATTCTCATACACATGACACATTAGCCAAAGTATACAGTATACAGTTATTTTGGAGACTATCTTTTATTATTATTTATTTATTTTGGAAATTTAATATTGCTAAATTTATTATGAAAAATGTTTGAAAAAGAGCATTGTAGTGAACCATTATTAAACAGGGTTGTGTTAAGCGGGTCATTACTGTATTATAAATTAAGTGGATATCTAAGATTCTGTAAATGAAAAATCAGTATATTATTATTTATTTCATGTAAGAAAATGTCCTTATTTTAAAACCATTAAGGTTTTGACAGGGCATAACTGAAGATGGGAGGAGGGGGGCTTGGCTCCTTGAGGGGCCCCCTCCAACATTTAGTGAGATTTGTTATATAATATTAGTAGAAATGCTGTAGGTGACTTCTACTATTCATAAGGCTTTTGGTGGACCAGGGGGCAATTTAAAATCAACCCACTTCCCACCCCCCTCAGCTACCCCTCTGGGTTTGGAGGCTGTGATACATAATCATTACAAAATATGCATATTCAAAATCACATAGTTGTAATCTTCTCATAAAGAGCTGGTTAATATTTCCCCATAAGTAACTAAGAATTAATGATAACAGGTAGGATATTATTCCAAAAGAACAGTTATCAAAATCTGAATGATAGTAACAGTGTAAATAAGAGAAGGGAGAAAAATTTGAACTTGAGAAACTCATTATGTTTCATCTTTTCTGGAATCCAGACTCCAGATTCAAGATGGTCACTCAAATTTCAGCCATCAGATAATAGGAAATTTTATTCTATGAATTCTACTCAACACATTTGCCAGTTCTTTCCTTCCGAAAACTGATCCACGGCCAAATAAGCTCACATTCACAAACTTATGCATGCTGCTAGGGATAATCATTCAGGATAGGTTTATTTCTTACATGCTGCTAGGTGTAATCATTCAGGATAGGTGCATTTCTTACATGCTGCTAGGTGTAATCATTCAGGATAGGTGCATTTCTTACATGCTGCTAAGGATAATCATTCAGGATAGGTGCATTTCTTACATGCTGCTAGGTGTAATCATTCAGGATAGGTGCATTTTTTACATGCTGCTAGGGATAATCATTCAGGATAGGTGCATTTCTTACATGCTGCTAGGTGTAATCATTTAGGATAGGTTTAATTCTTAAAATACTAAATAGAAATTAGTTAGCTTGTTCCAAATAAGATATCTCAGAAAGTTTACAGGTAAAAATTCATTGAAATGAGGAAATTGTTTTTTGCAATTTTACTTAAATCAATGGTCCAATTTTGTTATTTGATACATTTATACATGTAAACATACAACACATATACATAGATATACTCTAAAACTATATATATATAGATGTTTATAACTGCTTACATCTGTCTGCTTAACTGTATCTTTTTATACTCAAACACACACACACACACACACACATATATAAATGCTCGTAGACAATATATTTATATAGATACACATCATAGCATGACATAGTCAAAATAAAGCTTAATCAAATATCTCTAGCCCCCAAAAAGAAACCAGATTCATTTCTGATATGTAACTCTGGTCACTTTGCAATATTCATGGAAAAAGAAAGATTGAAACAATGTGACTTTTAATTTTAATGTAGGAAGTTTCACCATTTCCTGAAGCTAAAAAAAGAACCAAAAACGACTCAAAACTCTTTTCTACCTCTTCTTCTTCTTTAGTATTTGAAAGTTTCTCCAAGACAGATCGATATTGTTTGATGTTTGCATCTAGCAAGAGCAGTAATCCACGTACAGTATGTTTGCTTCATTTGGCATCAGCAGCAGCTGACATTGAAGAAAAAAGAATTTTTTTTAAAGAAGATGAATGAGTTGGTAGCCTCTCTTCTGCATCTTTTTCTTAAACATGAGCCATGATTAAAAAGAATTGCTAGATAAGATTAGCCGGAATCTTAGTCAGTCTCTCTCTCTCTCTCTCTCTCTCTCTCTCTCTCTCTCAGCCTTGTGCAGATGCTTGCTCTACAGTTCGGATTAGAGAAAAAGAAGATGCAAATTCTGCAATTTAGCCATGTTTCTCATCATGAACACCAAACAGAGGCATAGCTGACTGGGGAAAGGGGGCTATTTGAAAACGCCCCCTGGGCCCCCCAAATAGCTTCATAAATAGTAATTCACCTACTGCATTTCTATTGACAAATCTCACTAAATGTTGGAAGGAGCCCCTCAAGGAGCCGAGCATCCCCCCCCCCAATCTCTAGCTACCCCTCTGACATCAAACAGTTTGGGAATTGTTATTTGTATGTCTGTCTGTCTGTCTGTCTGTCTGTCTGTCTGTGCATATCCTTTTATTAAAAATTGTATGCTCCTTGTATGTGTATACTGCTTACAGCATACACAGGTCTACGGGGGCTATAGCAACACCTCAATTTTGACTGGGGGTACTGAGCCACCCCCTGGAATTCTGATGATCCTAAAGCTCTTTTGAAATATGATAAAATAGCAGCGTTTGCACCTAGTTGAATAAACACTATGTGAATAACAGGAAAGGAACACATATTTCCTCCTCTAAAAATTAAATAACTTCTCCCTCGATTTTGATCCTTAAAGCTAGAAAAAAATGTTTCCCTTACTTTTGACCCCTAAAAGTGAAAATAAAAGTTCCCGCCTCGATTTTGACCCGTGAAATTGAAAAAAAATTTTCCCCCAATTTTGACCCTATAAAGTGAAAAGTAAAAGTTCCCTCTCTATGTCAAGTGCTAAAAGTAAAAAGAAATGTAACTATAGGGGTCAAAATCTAGGGGTCAAGATGGAGGAAATCTGTTTTCACTGTCAGGTTTCAAAATCCAGGGAAAATTCTTATTCATTTTTAGGGTTTAAAATCGAGTGGTAATTTTTCTTTCACGATTAGGGGTCAAAATTGAGGAGGAATTTTTCTTTCACTATTCAGGTTCTAAATCGTGGTGGAATTCTTTTTCCACTTTTACGGGTCAAAATTGTAGAGAAACTTATTTTCACATTTAAGGGAAAAATATAGGAGGAATCTTTTCTTCACTATTAGGTGTCAAAATT
This sequence comes from Architeuthis dux, assembly GCA_006491835.1. Classification (NCBI taxonomy): domain Eukaryota; kingdom Metazoa; phylum Mollusca; class Cephalopoda; order Oegopsida; family Architeuthidae; genus Architeuthis; species Architeuthis dux. The sequence continues at coordinate 7,721,058 of VCCN01003977.1, forward strand.
GAGGGGAAACACTTTTAAAAGTGAAACATAAAAGTTCCCTTTCGATGTCAACCCCTAAAAGGGAAAAAGAATTTTCCTCTCAAATTTGTCCCCTAAAAGTAAAAGAAAGATTTTCCCTTCACTTTGACCCATAAAAATGAAAAGAAAATGTTCCCCTGGATTTTGACACCTCAAAGTAAAAAAAGAATTCTCTCTCCATCTTGAGTAAAAGTTTAGAAAATAAAGTGTCTCCTTAGATTTTGACCCCTATAGTTACATCGTAAATAGAAATCTTCATTATAATCATGTAGTAAATAGAACCACCCTCAAAGACACTTAAAATGTTACAAATCAATCCGGATTTCTTTGGTGCAGTCTAATCCTGTGCATTTTAGGGGTACCTTGAATCGTTTGGGAGGAGCAGTCGAAACATAGTCACAAACTTTCACAAATATACATATAGATTACACTCCTTTGACAAAACCAGTTGTAGTTAAACGAACAAAAATGTGCAGTTCCTAGCAAACCACATTTGCACCCCAATCATCAGAGAATCATTTATCAACAAAGAATATTTAAAATATTTGGTACTCAAACTGTTCGTCTTAACCTATTTTCATGAAGAAAAATAAAAATACCACCCAATTGAAAATTAGCAAAGAAATGAAAAACATAATTCAACAAACCGATAGAAAATAATATTTTTTAACTGCAAAACAATAAAAAAAAATAGGTTTTGTTTTCAAGTTAACTGTAAAATAGCAAAGAAAAAAATGATTGTTTTTGTTTTGAACAGGCAAACGATATTTTCATGTTTATATCTAGAGTTGAGTCAGAAAATATCTAGACACACCCCAAAAGATGTAGTTTCTCCAGATATATCTATAGGAAATATATTATATATTATTAATAAATTAAATATGACTTTAATCAACATTTACTTAATTAAAATATTACTTTTTAATTAAAAATATTACTTATTTTATTAAAAATCCTATAAATAGCAATTGCTGGCATATACGCAACTGAGAACATCTAGATCTTGATGAAAAACATCTAAATTGGCAAAAGCGAGGACAGTGGCTGGAAGGCCTGTCACGTGCATGCGTGCTCATTTTAGAATAATTTCCATGAAATCATTTTCAGATTTATATTAATTTAAAGTAACTCTATGAAACAATGTATTATGTGTACATTAATCATTTTATATAGAGATAAATGGCAAATATTGATTGTTTTGACTGATGTGAAGCACAATGCCCAAACAGAGGAAGCTGAGAAAACAGTTGATAAGACAAAGCATTGGAAGTTGACGTCATACTTTCATAAGTCTGTTTGGAACTACATTCGAAATTAAAATTAACTGTACCTTCCGTGGATGAGAGAAACAGTACAAAAAACTTTGATTTTTTAGGCCTTTAGTCTATGCTTCCGCTTCATCAACTGCTTCCAGTTCTCCCACTTCAGCAATTGTGTCCAGTGATCTCACCTAGGCTGCATTGATTGAAATATCATTAAAACAATGTGTACTTCCAAATAATTTCATATTTCCTAAGTCATTTTTGTCAAATCAAACACGTTCTTGTCAACAACAGTATTTTGAAATGTTTAAATGGCTGCACTACGACATTAACTTTGACAATGTCCGCTGTTTCACTTATATGCAAGCTTATGAACAAGAACTATTCATATCTGGGAGGAAGTTGCAGGAAATGTTCATATATAATGGCTTCAATACATGGAAGAAATTCCCCAAAGCTCTAAAAGATCATGAAATTAGTGATCAGCACCAAGAAGCATTGGAAAAGCTAAGGAGATGGAATCTATTGGAAACTGATGTTGTAGGTATTGTTAACGAACAACACAAAAGAGAACAACAGCAACATCAAAGAGCACTTATAGCAATGTTTGAATCTGCTATTTATCTGTTCGAACAAGGCCTATGGAAGGTCCGTTTTGTTGCCGGCCAGGATTTTGTTGTGAAGAAGAAGCCAAATCAATTGTATGAGAATTGGGCCTTCTTGTGGAGGGTAATTATTTCATGGCACGACGGAGTGAATGCAGTATATTTCTCCATAATACTGGTGGTAAAAAGTGGGTTGAAATTGACTCCATTTGGTTAGTGATCAATGGCTGGAAAAGGAATTAACAACGAGAGACGGATGAAAGACATAAGGCAATCTTGAAAGAGACGAGCATTTTTATTTATTTATTTATGGGTTGAAATATAGTTGGTGTGTGTGCGTGTGCATATTTAAAAGTCCAGTGTCTGAGTGTGTGTGTGTAAATATGTAAGAGTCCTTTGTGTGGATCTATTCGTTTTGTGTGTAAAATAGTTCAGCGATATTAAAATGTGTCTGTAAAGGAGGATTTGTTTTGTGTATTAAAGAGTTCAGATCCCTTCAGGTCCCACGTGGCGTCGGATGGGGAGAATTCAGGTTGGCAAACAGAGCCGTGAAAAATGTGTCCGTTCATTCCGAAGACTGGTCACTCACTGGCCGTTGTTACGAGGCTGTGTGGGATCAGAGAACCAACCCTTAATCACAGGGGACAACTCCGCTTCGACCTGCTACAGGCTTACCTTTCCAAGGCCATGATTATGCGTCTGGCAACTTCATAAGACTCCTACATCCGAGGGATCAAGATGTTTTACTCGTCGAGATAAATGGTGTTCCCATTCAATTCAGAATGAGATTATTAAATTAATTGCAAATGCAGTCAGGGAACAAATTTGTAATGAAATACTGTCATTCAGTGTGTTTAGTGTAATCACTGATGGGACTCAAGACATAAGTGGTAATAACAGTTATCCATTGTGTTCCATTATGTTTCAGAAACATTGGAAGTAAAGGAAGACTTTGTCGGCTTTTACATCTTCCAGATGAAACCGGTCTTACCATTTCCAAAGCAACTGATGACGCCATTATCCAACTACAGTTTGATATGAAATCGAATGGGGGTCTCGGATTCAACGGTGCATCCAAGATGATTGGTGGTTCAAAGCTGCAAGAGCTCTACTAAAAGAGAAATACCCACTGTGCAAACCACTCTTTAGACTTGAGTTTACAGGAAGTTGTAAAAGAATGAGAGATCATGTAGAACACATTTGAATTTGCAAGAAATTGTACAAATTTTGTCCGAAATTCGGGAAAATAAAGAGCACAGTTCAAGGCAATAGCCACTGACTTGGAAAATTCAATTGAAGGAACCAAAGACTTGTAATCGGCCATCCAGGGTTTGTGTCCTACTCATTGGGTTGTTTGCACACAAGGATTAACAAGCATAGAGAACAATCGGAAACCGCTAAAACATTTATTTGATAGCATCATCACACTAAGACTTGAATACCAACAAAGAAGTACGAGCAAAAGCATCAGCCATCTCAAAAAAGTTGAACTCTTTCAACATGTTGTTTGGCATTCAACTCACCACTTGATATTATCTCCATATGAAAACTTAGCACTGCTAATCCTTCAAGCAGTGGAAGTCAAGTGTTGACGCAGTGTTTACAAGACTTGCGCTCTGATGCAGCCTTCAACAAATTTTAAGATGAATCTGTGATGAAGGCAACTCGATATCCCAGATCCACCCTCACAAAGAAAGAAAAATGTCCCAATGTGCTATTAAAACGAATCAGTCAGTGGAAAGCCATTTTTTCCAAACATTCAAACACAGAGCACGTCAAGAATATTTTTCAGTGACCGATCGTTTGATTACATCCATATCAGATCGATATCAGCCTGGAGTTAAGTTTATAGTGAATGCAGCGAATGGGAAAATCGAATGGATCGATGAAATTAACTGTTATCCCGATATAAGTGATGAGGATCTGAAGTGTTATTCACCAAGGTCACTTGGACAGAGAAAATCCTGTAAGAACAATACAGTACATTTTTAGCACTTTCAAGAATGCTCCACCAATGACACGTGAGATTTTGCCTAACACCCACAAACTTCTACGGCTGCTGCTAACGCTACCTGATACTATGTACTGCCTCAGTGATAATTGGTGTTTAGGTAGATGGTGCTGGCATAACGTATTATCTCCCTTGGTAGGGGTGCCATACTGGAGCTATATAAGCCAAAGAATTAGAGGAAACAGGACGTCTTGAAGAGTAGAACTATTACTGGTAGCAGAGCAAGAAATATGTCTTCAAAATGTAACATGAAAATTCCTCCAGAATTGGACGTTGTTGAAAAATTGCAACCTAAGTGAGATACACTTTCAATTAACTTTGTCAACCACGCCAGAGATGATGTTTGCTAACGTGAGAAACCGGTGGAATATTGGCTACTCCTGATGTTGATTGTGCATGGATCTCAGTGAAGGACGATCTGGCTAGTAAGATCAGTACCCAGCACAGCAGCAGTGATAAATAATAAAAATGAAAGTATGATAATACATACAATATTCACCAACAGGATTGCTTATTTCGGCATGCCCAGATCATTCTTCACAGACAACGGAGGTGAGTTCAATAATGACTGCATGAGAAATTTGGGAGACTCATTTGGTATTAGACTTCTGAATACGACAGCATAGAGTTCATGGAGCAACAGTATCTGTGAAAGACTAAACCAAATACTAAGTATCAGTGTTAAATGGATTGTTGCTGAAATCAACTGTAACATAAAAATAGCTTTGGCATGTAGCAGCCAGAAATTCTTTGCATAATTTTAGCTGTTTTTCACCGAATCAATTGGTTTTTGGAAAGTACCCAACTTTGCCAAGTGTGATAAATGGCACAACTTCAAGACTTGAACAGAAATCAAACTCTCAATTAGTGGCAGAAAATATTAATGCCATGCAAAAGGCAAGAGAGGAGTTCATAAAAAAATTGAATGAGAGAATATGAGGAGTTCGTAAAAAAGTGAATGAGAGAATATGACGAACACACCTCCATCAGGTTATGTTATATAGGCAGGGGAAGATTTGTTGGGTCCAGGAAAGAAAGAAGACTGGAACCCAGTGTTTATAAAAATATCATACATATTTTTATTCAGCTACATACACCAATGGTGAAATGCGCAGAGTCGGGGAGAGATAACGAGAGATGATGCAGGGCACACAGTCCAGGGCCAACAGGGAAAACTCTGTCTGAACTTCGTGCTTTCTCGGCTCGGCTCTGTCTGAACTTTGACCACACCGTCTGTTCCTTTTATGGCTTCGACACCCACGCATGGTGTGTTATTTCCAGATTTTGTCATCCACGGATTCTGGGGTCCTGTCAACATCCTGTTTTACTTTGACCCCAACACCTGCTGTGTTTGAATCCAACTTCATGTTGTTTGGAGTTCCTGCCATTAGGCCCACGCTGAAACACCCTGTAATATCCTGTTTTCAGATGCCCACATATATGGGGTCGCCTAGGGTCACTTCCACATCCGTCCAGGTGTTAGTCCGGAAATACCAGTATATTATAACAGTTAGATCCACAACTAATTTGGAATCGTTAAATAATGGAGACCAAGTGTATTATAAAAGGAATGAAGATGATAGATGGTGTGGCCCAGGGGTTCAATTGGACATGATGGGAAGCAGGTATTGTTAGGCATGGTGGCACCTATTACAGAGTCCACATTTGCCGACTTCAGAGTATTGAGTCGCAGTGAGAAGAAGCCTTGTTGGACATACCAGATAAAAAATATGAACATGCAGAAAATGGCAAGACAGGGGAGACGATGACAGCGAAGACGACGAACAGGGTAATGTCGAAGTTGTTCGCCAAAAAACGATGACTGACAGTTTACCACAAGGGTTCTCGGCCATGCCGGAAAGGCTACAGGCTGAAACAAGAACTGTTACAATATTCACAGATATGATACAGATACAGATGAATGGATTGACTTCGAAAATCATGTGGACGTTATCCGGAACCATATGTATCCACGTGGACGATATTTTGTGGTCAGGCACAAAGATATTCGAGACCACGGTCATCAAGTCTATTAGGAAGAAGTTTTCTATTGGTGCTCACAGTACTGAAACTTTTAAATATATTGGTTTAAATATTATGCAGAAGAAGGGTCGTATTGAAGTTAACCAATTAGATTCTGGAAACTATAAACACAACTGGAAGAAAAGGAAATGATAAAGTTACTGAGGAAGAATTGAAGAATTTACAGTCTCTTGGTGAATTGAGTGATAATTGGTATTTAGAGTTAATACCCTTTCAGTAGCTTGCAACATCTCAAAATGCACTTACATTCGACAATGACTCAACAATGTTTGTCATCTGTGGCTATCAGAAAGACCGCATTTCCATGATTCCTGTGATTGATTTATGTAAACAATTTGTCGGTAATTCCAGTGGACCTGAACATCGTTTCACATTTGGACATTTTAAAGGCTTGCTAAGTTACTGTATGTTGTGTGTTGGTTAGGGTGGTTCAAATGGTTGCTATTTTCATCTCACTTTGCTCACCCCCTTATTTCTATTCATCTAAGTGACCTGTATTCTACATTTTAGACAAATTGAATAATATTTAGTGGTTCCGCTCTTCTATCACTTTTGTATGGTAAGTAGCTAAATCATGTGGCTAGGTAAGTAAGTGGGTGATTGAGAAATGAAAGGAATGAGAAAAGTAGCGTATCTTATCAGCCTCATATATATGTCCATTTTTGACATTTTTGACATGAGTCACTTGTGAGTCGATGGGCACCAAAGACTGATTTGGACATGATTTAACTTCTGAACTGTTACCCTGAGAGAGATATCAAGGTGGCTAAGAGACACCTTTGGTATTTGTCAGAAACAAATATTGGATTGGATCAACTTATTACTCTTGAAGAGAAGGAAATCATGTTCCAGAATTTGGAGAAGCCAGAAGGGAAGAAAGAATTGAAATGATTTAGGGGAAAAAAAACATGTGTTTCAAGGAAAACACCTGAGTGACTTGCTCATCCACCATACAAAGACATTCTTTAGATTGTTCGGGGTCAAAAACGTAGAGGAATATTGCAGCGATACACTAAGAAGCTCTATCAAAGCCCTTAAAGTGGTGAATGACTCTGCAGAAAAGAGCATTCAACAAGTCACTCAGGGATGAACAGTCGAGCACCACAGAAAAGCAGTTACCAAACGAACAAAAGCAGTAGTTGCATCTTATGAATCCAACAAGTCTAGTTAACATTAACGTTATTAATTGCACTATCAACTTTTCTATATCTAGCTTTGTTGGTTATATTGTAACACAAACTGAAAAATAGGAAATCTCGTTTTCTTAGCCAATATTCTATTATTATACTTAGCTTAGAACTACACTGCTCAGGTTGGAGGTTTACTCCACACATTGGCCCCGCCATCTATGGTCCAAACGCTGTGGAAAAACATTCCCCAAAATCTTTGTTCGCAAAGCCAAGCCATTCATTCATTCATAATTTCAAAAGTTTGTAGGCAGTGGAATCTCTCAATATTACCCGATTTCCTTCATAATTGGTAGAAATCTTTTCCATATAAATGGTAATGAGAGCTTGGGTAAAGTCAGCCCAAATATCACATTTTAATGTTACACCTATATTTTGACACACCCTAGTGTTGGGACATTACTATGTTTCTATTTTACTGTTGAGTTAATTGTTGATTGCTTATTATTTACCTGACACATAAACTGTTAGTTTGATTGTTCAAACTCTTCTTATTGATTTATTCATATAAAATGATGTACCTTAAAGTACAAACTAGCTTTTTCAACATCATTATTTAATGTCGGGCGCCCATGGAAAAATATTGGCCCACAGACCCTGACTGTAAGGTACATGGACCCGTCAAGATTGAAAATGGGGGTGAGAAAAGGAAAGGATGAGCAGAGAGAGAGAGAGAGAGAGAAATTGGTTCAATGATACTGGCTTAGGTTATTTATTCCTTGTCTTATTGTTTGTATAATAAAATATTTTAAATACAGTTACCCCGGTTAATGACCAACTCTTTTGTCAACCGACCGCATTTCAGACCGAATTGAAAAAGATTAAGAAAAATGGAAAAACACGTTGAAAGCGTTTCCTCCTCTCGAAAAGAAGAGGTTTAAAAAAGCCAAATATTGACGCTTGTCTTATTAGCATATTGAATTGAAAAAGATAAAAAAAAAACGGGCATAAAGGTTGGATTTTTAAACCATAAAACAAGGCTTTCATTTATCGACTATTTCGTTTAGCAACCTGGTCATCAGAATAGAACCCGGTCTTTAACCAGGGAACACCTGTACATGAAAAGGCTGTGAGTAGCAAAGTATGCTGACCCAAGTAGTCTCTACTACAATCCTAGCAGTAACTCTTCCATTTGAAATTTGTTTATAATGTGTAAAAAGTTTGAAACATAGATTTATTTCCTAGCAATCTCGTGTTTTCTCTGAATAATCATAAAAAAATAGTTTGTGCTTCTGAAGTAGATAGTCTTTGAAATCAAATCCCAAGTTATATGGTTAAATCCAACCAACCAAATAAGCTGCTGCTGATATGGCTTTTGTGCTCCTTAAAAGGACTTGGGACTATAAATAAGATTTGTTTTCAGGTAAGTCCTACTAGAAGTGGTTGAAATTAAAGTATTCTAAAATAAGAGGTTCACTTCTCTATCATAGCCTGACCTGACATACTAGAATGTGAGATTGAAGCAAAGATTTGATGGCCAGCAATTTTTGTCATAAACATTTACCCTCGTCAATGATTAGAATCCTAGCAGTAACTCTTCCATTTGAAAAGTTGAACGGGCTGGCCATCTATCAAGAAGAGATGACAATAGATGGGGGGGGGGAGACTAACCGATTGGTTCCCATGGGACAGTAAACAAAGTAGGAAAAGACCAGACACAAGATGGATGGACAAGATAGAAAAGTTTGCCGTTAAGACTTGACAGAGGTTAGCACAAGACAGGTCATCATGGAAGGAGATGGGAAAAGCCTTTGTCCAGCAGTGGACTTATAATGGCTGATGATGATCATCATATATATACACACACACTCCTGGGCAATAAAATGGGCCAAACCCTAAAAAAAAAAATCCTAAAAACATTCAGTGCTTAATATTTTTTGTTTTTACTGCTGAGGTGAGACATAACTTTGGAGTCAGCAGACCTATCTGAATAAAAGTAAAAGTTGACATACAAGGATAAGCTGGTGTACAATGAAGTTATGGCATCGTTTCATCTCGGATATAATATATGCAAATCAAAGTCCATAAAGTTCACCAACATTTCTTTTTGTTTCTTTAAGACGGCTCTATACAACTTTCATCTCAGTCTTCAATATGGGATTAGCAACTGTTTCTATTCATTTTCTTTTGTTTATTTACCTCAACTGACATTACTGGCCCCTCCTCCTCCTCCTCACTATCAGTTTTTGAAATTTGTTTCACACTTGCTACTCCTCTCTTCATAGATACTATATTTAGATAGATGTGTATGTGTGTGTATATATCTATATCTATCTATGAATATATCTACCTAGGTCAGGTAATAAAGCTAGAGAAAGACCATGACTGAGAAATAAAAAGACGCATAACGATAGGTTGGAAAGCATTTGGTATGAATAGAGACATTCTGAAGAGCACCTTGCCAATGTGCCTAAAGCGTAAAATATACAATACCAGCCATGACTTATGGATGCGAAACATGGAAGTTAACCAAACGAGCAGAAAACCAGCTCAGAATAGCACAGAGCCATGGAAAGAGCAATGCTATGGATAACTCTAAGAGATAGAAAAAGATCAACATGGATCAGAGAGAGGACTAGAGTGAAGGATATTATACAACTAATTAAGCAGCGAAAATGGAGATGGGCTGGCCATCTATCAAGAAGAGATGACAATAGATGGGGGGAAAAGACTAACCGATTGGTGCCCATGGGACAGTAAACCAAATAGGAAAAGACCAGACACAAGATGGAGGGACGAGATAGAAAAGTTTGCCGGTAAGACTTGGCAGAGGTTAGCACAAGATAGGTCGTCATGAAAGGAGATGGGAAAAGCCTTTGTCCAGCAGTGGACCTATAACAGCTGATGATGGGGATGATATATATATACACACACACTCCTGAGCAATTTGACAATTTCGAAATGAAAGATTGAGAAAAGCATGTTACGTCTCAAAGATATTTATTGTCATAAAGATAAGCCTTGATGCATTTCACAAGATGATTCCTAAGTGTTGGTCAACTGCAGGTTATATTCTTGTTATCTGTGTTCCCAGCATGGGGTATCAGGAGAGTTTCCTTAGTGTGGGGGTGTAAGTCTCCAGACAGCCGGACCTATGTCTATCAGCCTTCAAGTTGGAGGGCGTCGTGTGTTTGATTTATTTGTTCCCTTTCCCTCTTCCCATAAGTGGGTGTTCTTGCGTGTACATACAGATACACGCATACATACACAAACATATACACATGTATATACATACACACACAAACAAATACATATATAAATACATCTACACATAAACAAATATACACAAAAATACATACATATATAAACATAGATATACATATATATACATTGTGTATTTGGGCAGTAATCCTTCATTAATGCATGTTTGGTTAAATACGATGGACAAGGAAAATCTTTTCATCTTTTTGGTTAATTTTTCTTGTTTACACACAAGAGAACATATGTTCGGATGCAAGGCAAGTGATGGGCAAATGCATTCGCCCATCACTTGCCTTGCACGCCAACTAACCAATGGCATTAATTTTGACACTATTTAAACCCTGCAAACAGTAAGGTTTTCACAATCTAGAAAATGGTTGAACATACAGTCAAAAGCTGATCTGATATATCGTTTGGACAATATTTATATACATTGCATCCGAACATATGTTCTCCTGTGCGTAAACAAAAGAAATTAACCAAAAAGATGAAAAGGTTTTCCTTGTCCGTCGTATTTAACCAAACATGCATATACATATATACATACATATGAACATACATAAAGAACGTACATATATACACAAGCACAACACATATATCGATACACAACAATACAGACACGCATAAACACGTACATACATGCAAACACAAATACGTGCACATACAACTGCATGTACAAATGAAAATACATATACAACACAAATATATACATATATACATGCACAAGCATACGTATATATACCACTGCATGAAATCACACACATATGAAAATATATATACATAAGCATAGATACATCCATATAGATAAATGTATACACACATACATATTAATTCATACATACTCTTCTTCTTATAACTTTTGGCTCAGTGATTTTCCACTTTCTTTTGGATTTTCCTTTCATATAACACAAAATTGTTTCCTTTTTCTATCTCATCACTTTCTGTTCAATAACTGGTTTCAACCTTTCCCCATTTTTCTTTTGAAGTTTTTGCCACACTTGCTATCATTTCTTTCCAACCCTGTTGTATATATATTCTGCATTCATGTAGAAACTTTTGTCTTAGAATTAAAAGAAAACCACCAGTTTTCACAGCATACATGTGTCTGTATATCATAAAAGCTAGTGTGTGTGAGAGGGGTCAGATATATTACATATTATAAGAGTTTTTACAATTAGTAGTTTAAGAATAGGAGAGAAAGACTTTGTAACATTTTACTCATAAAATATTAATATTTAACTGACTTTTCCGGTATACTGATGCAAGTGTTATGATATGCTGCCACAAAAAGGTTATTCCAGGGACTAACACCTGTGCGGAAATGTAAGTGACCCGCTCACCTTAGGAAATAGGTATATGCGTGGGTGTCCAACAAACAGGATGTGACACTTGCGTGGGCGTTCGAGAAACCTATAAAGCAGACCCGAACGTAGAGCAGACCCGAACAGAAAACTCGGCACTCAAAGAAGAGACAGACATCAGTGGAGCCGGAAGGCCCAAGACCACGGTCCCTGTTGGGGACAGACTGACAGTTCTCCTTATCTCTCTCCCACTCTTTACTCTCCGGCCGACAAAGTGCATGCTGTGTATACTATGAAATAAAAATATGTCTCATATTCTTACAACCAAGTCTTCCTTTCTCGCCAAGTCCAAGAAATTTACCCCACTATACAATACAAGGTTGAATAATAAATTGCATATTTTGTATTCCTATGAAAATGAAAGTATTTGGTCTGATTGCAAGAACCATACTTTTTTAAACATTAGGTTTACTCTTCATAATATAACTATTTCTTTATAGTAGTAACACTAGTTGAATGGAGCATTGAGCACTGCACAATGCTTTCGACACGGAGAAGAGATATCGTGTGATCATTAATTACACTCTGTATCTTGAATACCTTGGGGGTCTGGTCCCGTTGCTCAAAGGGAAACAAACCAGCAAGCTACGTCCGGATATTTACTTATCAAAATTTCCATTTGAATAAAGACCAGTGTCCATAGTATAATGGTTATAGTGAGTGTGCAATGTGCAGTGTTGTATAGTACAGGAAGCATACAGTTAATAGAAGAATTTATAGAAAGTATGTGAATAAATATCTTAGAAAATTAAGTTATAGATATTTATCATTTACTTCATTGATTCATTTCATTGGGATAAAACAAACTGAGAATTGGTCATGATTATTATGTTTCTTTTCAGAGTTATATACCAGATCCTTTTAAACTCCGAGAGTTTGTGAGTATACCACCTCCTGGTAATGAACGTCTCTACTGCACAATGCTTCGACACGGAGAAGAGACATCGGGTGGTCATTACACTCTGTATCTTGAATACCTTGGGGGTCTGGTCCCGTTGCTCAAAGGGAAACGAACCAGCAAGCTACGTCCGGATTTTGTCATCTTTGACCCCAAGATCAAAACATTCCAAAGTAAGTAATAAACTTTTCATTTCTCAGTAATTAGTTTATTTTAATGATAATGACATCACATGATAGGCATGTATGTAATTGCATTGGTAAGAGTGTAATAATGACAAGTACCAGAGGA
>VCCN01003977.1:7766680-7778481 GCA_006491835.1 Architeuthis dux
TGATGATTAAGTATAATTATTAATTTCATGTGTGCACTGGTTGCAAAATGTGTTATGCATGTGTGTGCACACATGCACAGCTTAGAGAAAACTATGTCCACAATTTCTAAGTGGTATATGGAAATGCTTTTATGAAGTAATTTAAACTAAATGCACCAACCATTGACTATGTCTCACTTGTGCAGAAAGCCTTTCAATTAACCTCATTTCATGCATTTCCTTGAACCCAATTTCACATCAGGGAAGCCATCTTAGTTATTTAATGCTTATTTTTTTGTTTATTTCTCTGTCCGTAAAAATGGATGCTTCCACTTAAAGGTAATAATTTTGCTGATAAAAATATCTTCTACCCACTATTTGAAACAATGGATTCTTCTATTTAAACGAGTTCAGTCACTTTTTTAATAAAACCTCAGATGAAATTGATAAGGCATAAACATTTATTTACACTATTAACAGTTTTGAAGTAGTGAATATTAGGTCTTAAAGTAAGTAAGAGTATGTAGAGAAACAGGTTTGAACTTCACAGAAACATGGGTAGATATTTTCAACCAAATGAATTACGGCCTCAAGTGTGTGTGTGTGTGTCTCTCTCTCTCTCTCTCTCTCTCTATATATATATATATATATAGAGAGAGAGAGAGAGAGAGAGAGAAAGAAATTTACAATTTTGTTGTTACTAATCAGTTTCATGCGGCCATTGCGATCCTGTTTTTTCTTCTTCTTTTTTTATCCTATCTTTATATACAACTAGAGTGTTTGTTTTGTCTTATTATTTTAACAAGTTATTTTTTTATTATTATTCTCTGTTCATGTGTGTATAGGGATTGGTGGTCAGGGTAGGTCTGTAGTCCAGCCAGTGCTAAAAGGTTCTGGGTGGGGAAATGTTAATTGGATGGATGGTATGCTGGGTGGGAGTGGGGTGGTTGTTTCAGTTTGTTTATGTGGTGGGAGAGGTTTTGTTGGGATACACAATAAATAAAAAGCTAACCATAAATAAGGCCTCCCAGCCATGTGACCGATTCTATCAACTGGAGGTAGTTCAAAGTAATCACTTACAGACAAGTGGTCAAGCAGTTAGCAAGTTTACTCAGAGTTTCTTTTTTAAAAAGCAAATTTAACCCAGAAAAGTTTAGTTTATCCAATATTTCTGGGTTTTATAGTTTTTTACACCTCTCTTGGAGTAAGTAAGTATTATTTTAAATTATTTAAGATATCCACTTTTTGAATAATTTTTTGTGCTTTATTTCATCAATTGGTGCGGATCCTTTTTTTTTTATACCAATACGGAAGGTTATGATATTTTGATACAATATTAATATTAATTAGCTAATTATTGGATATTGGTAACAAATCCTTTGCTAAACAGTTTCTCATTAATTCTAGAAGAATTTGTAGCCGCCTCCAGAGAGAGACTCCAGTCACATGGCTGGTAGGCCGGTTATATGGTTAGCCTTGGATACACATTAACAGAGAATAATAACAAAGATAACAGTTAAAACAATAAGAGAAAAAATACCCCATAAAAACAAACACTCTAGTTGTCCATTGATCGCAATGGCTACATGACACTGATCAGTAACAACAAAATTCTAAATATCTATCTATTTATTTATGCTCTATTTTAAAATACTATCACCATTGATAAAGCAACCCAAAAAAAACCAGTAAAGATATATAGGGGAAACCGAGGCACAGTGAATCATTATGATTTCTTTTACAAATGCAAATACACAACAGGAAGGCTACTACTTCCATTTCTCAAATCAACACATCTGCTATCTTATTTTGTGAAAGATTTGCCTGCTTGAGAATTGCTGTACAGTGTGCAAGCTAAGGTACCTAATTTTAAGTCAAAATTAATAGTCAGAGGTACTCTTACTTTCATTATAGAGCCACAACTATTCAGAATTTTCTAATTGTGCTATATGAGGTGAAATTAAGATTGTGTTAGAATAATTTCTGATCAAAACTGTAATCACTGTGCTGGCTCTTTAGAGAGATGTAAGGTTATCTTTTTCAATGGTATGTGTGGAGCACAGTGAATCGGGACACAATGGACCACTTCTTTGACTAAGCCACTTCAATTCTTTTAATTAAAATTGATCCTGTCAATTCATTTCCTGTAGTTTACTAGGAAACTATACATATATATATAAATATATAAATATATCATTTTTATATGTTATGGGATTCGACAGTCCATTTCATTGCCACAGGCAACTCATCAGCTGAATGGCTTAAGATCGAAAGAACAAATCATTTTATAAAAATACATATTTTTTGCACACGACATCACCATGTTCAGCTCCACCCACTTTTATATGTATTCTTCATTTTTCTCTCATAATATTTATTAGCATCTGGTTTTAACAGGAAGTATTATTTGTGTATATTTGTTCCAAAGTAAGTAAAATATTATCAATTAAATCTATTCACTACATTTAACTTTCACTTACAAAACGTCTTTTATTTACCTGGATCAATTTAAATGAAATTTTGTGGAAAGATGGGCAAATTTTGGGGTAGATTCAGGGATATTTCTCCGATTTCTTTTTCATACATTTACTTATAAGCTCACTGACTGTCCACATGATATCTCCAAAATTTATCAATGGCATTTTGTGGAAGCATAGACAATAGGCTCCATGCACAATTATCTCCCCTACGCCATAGTTATATGTTCACACCACACAATATCTGTGATGGCTGTAGACCAGCCACTGCTTGCAATTGCCAAACAGTTTCAGTGGTGTTAGCCCTAGGAGTATGAAGAAGATAAATAACTGATAATGTTGGGTGGGCTCCATATTGAAATGGCAGCATTAGGAGCTGTTGATTCATGAGCTGAAAGACAGTGGGTGGGTCGAAGTTTTAATTCAGACTGAAATAGCAACAGTAGGGACTGCAGAATCATTTCTGAAGGTGACACACCTAACCAACGCCAGACGTGCCCATCAGGTCACAGCTGCAGCCCTGTCTCTTCTAAAGAAGGAAAGACTACAATAGCTACAGAGTAAACTGGGGGAAGAGGGGTCAATACCTCCATTCAATGAATTTTTGTAATCTTTTTTTCTTTTTTAATTATATTTTTGATCAATATATGCTAAAATACAACCAAAATTAATAAATTAAAAAAAACAGGAATTTTTCAAGATAGTAGACGGTTATTAAACTGATCAACGTATATAACCATTTAAGCCGTCAAGGTTTTTCTGCTCAAAATCCGACCTACATATGGGTAGTATTCACATATATATTTGTAAAAATAGATTTTGCATTTGGAACACCACCTGCTCAAAATCCTGGATCTGCCCCTGATAAATCACTGCAATACATCTTTATAAAAATTATTTTGCTCCATAGTAACAATTAAACATTGACTTTATATTTTGCATTATTGCCATCTTTATGCTTGTTATGCTTGTTATCCTTACTGATATCTTTTTGTTTATTTAAGGGTTAGAATTTGTTACTGATTCAGAGGGTGCCACAAATGGTATAGTTCCTGACATAAGCCTAATCCCAGAGTCCTCTGTTGACCCCACCTCAAGAATGGCATCCCATTACCCAATGGAACCTCTAGGAACTAATTCATTGACAAATCACATTGAAACATCAATTACTATTGATCGTGAAAATCTTGGGGCTAAGTCCTCAGAGGCACCAAACTTTGGTGGATTCACCACAAATAAGACAAGCCAACGCCAGCCAGCAAAAATCTCGCAGGCTAACACAAATTCACGTGACATCCACGTGGAGACAGCCAATAACTGTATTGTCAACTCAAATAATAATGACAGCGTAATAACGAAGGACGGCTACCAATGCTTAGGTGCGAGACCAAAGGTGCCGACCAACGCCAACCCTCCAAAGATTACATTGGACACTGGTCAGCAGAGTATTGTGCTTAGTGAAAATCCCAAACCACCTAAGACTGAACTGGAAGCCATTCTCCGAACAGAGATGGCTGATGATATGCCCCGTTGGGCTGACCCTGCCAGACAGAGCTTGCGATACATTGACGATGAAGTCGGTGACAGCTCTGAGCTCCCCCTGGAAGCAAACACAATTCAAGACTGTAGTCACCTGGTCCCCGTCACTGCCAGAGAGAACCAACCTCGCTTGTACTTCACTCACCGGGATTCTTTATCTGAGACAGAAACACTGGACAAACCCTCCCCTTATATACATTACCACCGATCAAGCCTAGATTCAACCACTACAGAAGAGGATAGCGCCTCAGAGAGTACATGTAGTTCCCATCACTCTCCTATCAAAAGAATGCTCAAAAAACATGGTTCAGTTGATACTGGCATCAATATATTATCAGACGCTGCAAAAGACAGTGCACTCCATCGGGGACTCTCTAGTAAAGAAAATAAACAAAGTGCTTCCCTCCCTTCCTCTCCAATTCGCCGTAGCCCAAAGCTGGATTCACCGACACGGAAGTTGCGAGAGGAGGTGTTACGAGGGAAGAACAAGCAATACAGTCCTGTTCTCGGTAAAAAACAGCATCGTTACTTGAGATTAGTTGACAGTTCGGAAGAAGATTTGTCCTGCAGTGCTGATGACAGTACCAAAGTTATACATAGTTTCAAAGATCTTGAGTCCTTTCAAAAAGCACAGCTGAGACAAAAGGTGAGTATACATCAGTTTTTCTCTACCAATTGAGAAGGAGGTTGCTTTATTTGTTTTTTGCCGAAAATCAAAGTATAACAGAAAAGTTTCAGTGAAATTTTGATAGAAGATAGTTTCACCTTGACAGCACTGGTTAACAATCTGAATGAGATGTACAAACAACATATTTCAGACAGAAAACATATTTGTGCTTACTGATTGTATCAAATCATATCTATATTGCTAACTATTTTTAATTGTATACAATGAGTATCACAGATTTTACAGGTACTGGTCACTGAAAAGAAAGGCCATCTAGTTTAGGGTTACCATATAGTATCCAAAAGGAGGACATGTCCTCCTTTTTCAATTGAAATATAATGTCATTTTTTGGGTTGACACATCTTGGATCTCTAAATGCTCAGTGGACCAATGAGCTGAATAGACTTAATCTTGAGTTAGGCCCTCAATTCAATTTTAAGGCCATGACATTTATGAATTTTCACAGTTATCTATTAAGAAACAAAGAGCTTTTGTCAAAAATATACATCTCCAAAAAGTATGCCTAAATATTTTGTAGTAGCACTGTGCAACAAGATTATTTCAATGTTTCCTTTCGTAATGAAAGTTTATATAGTGTTTTATTTTGAAGTGTCCTCCATGCATTTTCCTCCTTTTTCATTTTTGCATCTGGAAACCCTAATCTAGTTTGGCTAAGAATCTGCTTTTTCTTCTTCCTGGTACAACGACTCTAATGGGGATCAGTAATATTACACTTCATAATAGTGCTCTACATTCTAATGGGATCAGTACTATTATGCTCCATAATAGAGCTGTACCTTCTAATGGGAATCAGTACTATTACGTTTCATAATAGAACTCCACCTTCTAATGGGGATCAGTACTGTACTAGTACTGATCCCCATTAGAAGCTTCATAATAGAGGTCTACATTCTGATGGGGATCAATACTATTGCGTTTTGTAATAGAGCTTTTCATTCTAATGTGTATCAGTACTATTACACTTTATAATAGAACTCTACCTTCTAATGGAGATCTGTACTATTATGCTTCATTATAGAGTAATACCTTCAAATGGGGATTAATACTGTTATGCTTCATTAGTGAGATCTACCTTCGAATCGGGATCAGTACTATTATGCTACACAATAGAGCTCTACCTTCTAATGGAGATCAGTATTATTACACTTCATAATAGAGGTCTACCTTCTAATGGGGATCAGTACTATTACGCTTCATTATAGAGCTATAACTTCTAATGGGGGTCAGTACAATTACGCTTCATTATAGTGCTCCACCTTCTAATAGAGATCAGTACTATTACGCTTCATTATATTCTCCCTTCTAATGGAGATCAGTACTATTACACTTCATTATAGAGCAATACCTTCTAATGGGGATCAGTACTATTACG
Organism: Architeuthis dux; assembly: GCA_006491835.1. Classification (NCBI taxonomy): domain Eukaryota; kingdom Metazoa; phylum Mollusca; class Cephalopoda; order Oegopsida; family Architeuthidae; genus Architeuthis; species Architeuthis dux. The sequence goes on from VCCN01003977.1 coordinate 7,772,736, forward strand.
CTACACAATAGAGTTGTACCTTCTAATGGAGATCAATACTATTACGCTTCATAATAGAGCTTTACCTTCTAATGGGTATCAGTACTATTACGCTTCACAGTAGAGTTCTACCTTCTAATGGAGATCTGTACTATTATGCTTCATTATAGAGCTCTAACTTCTAATGGGGATCAGTACTATTACACTTCATTATAGAGTGCTAACCTTCTAATGAGAATCAGTACTATTACGCTTCACAATAGAGCTCTAACTTCTAATGGAGATCAGTACTATTATGCTTCTTTATAGAGCGCTAAGCTTCTAATGGAGATCAGTACTATTACGCTTCATATTAGAGGTCTACCTTTTAATGGGGATCAGTACTATTACGCTTCATAATAGAGCTTTACCTTCTAATGGGGATCAGTACTATTGTGCATCATAATAGTGCTCTTCCTTCTAATGTGTATCAGACAAAAATTAATATACGGGTTTACCCGTTTTAGTTTTTAAAACAATGTACTGAAATCTTCATGTGCTGTTGCTTCAAACTAATCTCTGAGAATATAAAAACAAATTTGCCATTAGAACTAGTGCCGTTTCAATGAGAGTTTTCTGTATAAGCCAACTGTTTCCAATGATAAGTGGGACTTGAATACTTTTGAACAAGGACTCAGGAGGTGATAAATGTTATTTTAATAGGGAAGAGAAGAATATTAATTTGCATTTAAATACATTTTAAAACATGACATTTTTGTTCTCATTTTGTCCATTGTTTTGTTTTGCACCTGTAACAAAGCAAATAATAAATAGCTATTTGTTAATATTTAATAATAGTCGTTTTTAGGAGGCAATATCTACTTAAAGTAATTTTCTCTTAAAAAACACATTTTTTTCATCAGAAGACTGAATCTTTTAACGCTTTGAACTCTTAACCCTGCACCTTCAGATACCCTGTACCTGAGCTCCTATGGGGAAAGGGGAAAAAATTAATAATAAAAATGTTTTGTTCATTGACTACTGGAATGTTTTTGTCTAACTAATTCATTTCATTTTTACAGTTGGTTTGCCACGTAAGTCAAATATATTTCTTTGTGGGGGTGTGGGAGTCATGTCACCTCTGTCATAAAATGGGCTGACGGTATATACAAAAATAAAGCTCAGCCCGATATATCGGATTCAAATGGTTAACTGAGCACCCTATTTTCATTGTGATCCGTTACTCAGTAGTTTATGAATATTTAAACATGGACATCTTAAATCTGGTTTTGACAGAAGGATAAATCATATTTTCCGGTCAGACCAAAGCTTGGCAGTTTATTATTAGAACTCATAGACCAGTAGGAAATTTCCTCAAATTGCTGACCCTTCACAAATGAACTGATATTTAATGAAGATAAATGATATCCCAATCATAATCAAAAAGATAATAAACAATGATCTATTTTTATTTCCTATACCTGGACAAAGAAGATTAGAAAAAGATATTTGTTTCTTCTATAAATTTTTAAAGATCATCTGTATTTGGCAACAATTGCTTTTGGTAATAATGTCTTTCCATTATTGATTGGAGGAGGAAATTACTCAGCATCCAAATTTCTTCATCTTTATTCTTACTATCTTTTTTTTCTTCCAACCAGATATATATATATATATCCCCTATGGAGCCAGACTCTTAATTAGATACCTATATGCTTTGCTCTACTTTCTAAATTGGTACATCCTGGGGCGGATTGGGTCGGTCAGTCTGTTGGCCAGTGCTGCCTAGGCAGTAGGCCAGTGGTTCTCAAACTGCACATATCTTCCAACTGTGCTCCATAGATTTTTCCAAATACACAAACATGTATTTGGAGCCTTGAACGTGTCTTGTACCTGTCTTATACTCTGCCCCACTTCCACCACAGAATTGTAAATCTAGTGGTTTTATCACTAGATTTTGTTTGATCTCAATCTTTTTAGTGACAGATGAAAGGGAAAAGGGATTATGAGTACATATATCAGTTGATGAAGTTATGTTCATTGACTACTGAAATGTTTTTGTTTAATTCATTTCATTGTTATAGTTGGTGTGCCGAATAAGTCAAATATATTTCTTAGTTAGCACTCATACAATATAATTTGAGAAGGCTGATAACCTGATGGGCCTCCCTAGTTTCAATATTCCTGTGCTTCTGACAGGGCTGGATTTAACATTAATGGGGCCCAGTGCATAAAATTTTGTCGGTTCCTTCTATTTTTGATTTATTTAATGAGTATTTTCAAACAATCAAAACAAAAATAAAATATTCATAAAATTATGTTGTTTAATTTAACGTAATGGATCAATAATCTCTTTGTAGCATAATAAATTCTCAAACAAGTTTAGTTGAGACATTTTTCTTCTTTACCAGCAAAAATATTAAAATATTTTTCAGACATATTTTTGGGGGGTGACCTAAAATCCTCTGTGCAGTTGCACTGTTTGCACTGCCTTAGATACGGCCTGGGCTACTGAGCAACCTATTGCACTATATTAGTTGTAGGCAACTGTCAGTATATGAAATTTTATATCGGAAGTTATCAACTGTATAATCAAATTAATGATGTCCTAGATGCCAGCCCCTTTAGGTGCGCACCAAAATAAGTTTCAGCGTGGAGAAAATGTAAGGGTGTATGTTAAGTTGTTCGATTCCCAAAAGAAGTGCAGTCCCTCCTACAGAGCTAGTAGTATTACTTTATTTCCTTATCTCATACTCCATTGACTGTGATCCCAAATTACATGGTATAACAGGAATATCGTCAATGTTGGATTATGATGTGCGACAATAAAGCAATATTGCAAGCATTATAGGAGGGACCACACTTATTCTTAGGGAATACACAACTTATTTTGTACCGTTTCAGTTTGGTGAACTGCATTTTTTTTTAAAAATAAAAGCATATTAATCCAACAGGTTTATGCACAAATTTAAATTTTTTTTTTTTCAAACAAAAAATGAATGAACCTCCACGCACTTTTGACGAAACAGCAATATCTGACAAAAAACGCCCAAACCTGTTTCAGTGTCAAAAAAGTGATATAATGACCAAAAAACAAGAATTGATGCTATTGTAATAAACCTTGGTTCATTTCATAAGAAAATAGATTGGAGAAAATTCCGGTATAAAAATGATTTGTTTCCAATGTTTAGAACTGGATATTGTTGTCTTTGAAAAGTTGTTTACACAGTGTTAACAATGGGACGTAATAATTTGCATTAGAAAATTTTTAAGTTTCAAAGGCCAGTTGTACGAGTTGCTGGATGTACGTTGTGTTGTTGGATGTAGGATGTGTGACTTTCTGTGTAGCCCTTAAATGGGCTGGTATGCATTATTGTGGAAGGAGAGACTTTTGGTTGGCCCTAAGCATTATTAGACCACGGTCTAGAAGGAAAAGACTTTTAGTCCTGAGAAGGACTGTTGTATTTTGGAAAACATAGACGCACGTGTTGCTGCTTGGAGAAGCTGAGATGATCCGTCATTGCGCTGGAGTCGATGTCAGTTACGTGACGTAAATGGAGCGCGTTGATTGGCCGGTCAGTCAGGAGCTGTTGGGGAAGAAAGGCTTACACCGTCATATTGTTTCGGCACAGTGATATAAACAGAGACACAAGGGGCATGTAAGAAGAAAAACAAACAACATACATTTGTTGGTTACAAATGAAAGGTTCATTTAATAACAAAGAGAGATACAAAGACATGTTGAACATAAATATAGGGAGAAAGCATGTGTGTTGAAACGATCGTGGAGAGAGAATAGTTAGGCTTATTTAGAATGAGGAGGTAGTTAAGTAGTAATGGTTAGAGATGATGGTCTGAGCCCTAGGCAACCAAGGGAAACAGACTGAGACCGAAAAATAGAAATCCTTAGTTTTGTATTTCATGGCATGGAGCCATTACGGACCCAGTCGGCCATAACAAAGTTTTTAGTTGAAACAGATCCAGATTTTAAAATTATACTAAAAATCAACCAATTATCAGATTTTAATAAAATTTTGGGTCTTATTCATTTATGATTGTATTTATTTATGAAGAGTGTATTTTGGTATAGGCGGATTCCAGCTTGTTTAAATAACTACAAATTATATTATTTGTTGAAAAAATAAAGCAGTGAGCATTCAAAATGATCATGGTTGTTGTTGTGAGGCCCCTCGATAGTCAGTTACAACAAAATGCAGATATGAAATCTAATAAGAAAAAATCCAAAAGTAAAATAAAACTAAACACTCCATCAATTATTTTAACTAAAGGTGTATTTTACTGTGTCTTTGAGAGCAGACTAATTTTTTAAAGTTTTGATAGCTGGCATGATTTCTTTCAAATAAAAATACAAATAGCAGTAAAGAAAATGTTGATACAAGCAAAAAATATGACTTAAAAGTTGTTTAGAATACTACTGTTACTACTAGTAGTGGCAGTCAGTATGACAGTCTAAGGAGGCAGAAACCTATTATTAAATTTCTCTGATTAAATATAAAATCCAGACCTCAAAATTGATTCTAGCCATAAGTGCAAATTTCACCTCAGTGTTGTCAACTCAAAAAATACTTTCACGCTAGTTTGACTTCCCAAAAGTGCTAAAAAAATTTTAAATAACCAAAAACCACCAAAATGACACTAAAAATGTTCAAAAATAGTCAGTTACAACAAAATGTTTGACCTACCATGATTAAAAAAACTGTATATTTGAACATATTTTCAACATTTCACTTTTCAATAGTTTTTAAATAACCGACTCATTTATCATTCAATTGTTTTAGGATCGCTTAAAATCATGTATATATATAATGAGCAGTGTGATTTTCTTGGTTCGCCGGTCGTAACACTGTCAGCGAATTAAAGCGAGCGAGTTTTGTGAGAAGCTTTGATTATTAGGGAGTATGGGGAGAGACAAAATTAGAGTTGGACAGATAGATAGATAGATAGGGAGAAAAGAAATTTCACATTAAGTTTAATTGTTAAATTCTCTTATATTTCTTTTAAGGTGGTCCCGATTGCAGTGGCGGCTCGTGAATTTAGGTTGTGGGGGTGTTGCTTCAGAGAATTTTTAAGAATTGTTTTAATATTAGGTTACACACACAGAGAAATACAGGCAGTATTTCCTCACATCCAAACAGCAAACACATATATATATATATTCCCAACCTTTTTTGTGTCATCGCCCACTTTCACATGGAAAATCTTTCCACCGCCCACTTGTATAGTAAATATTCAAAGGCATACCAAAAATGTTTGGTAAAAGTTTGTTACTGGTTTGTAAACTGACTTTTTATGATGTAGTAAAAATACTAAAGGGAGGTAACAAATAACGCTGACTTTTTTATACAGGTTCTTTGCATATCTCCTTTGAATATTTTTTGGGGTAGCATATGTTGAAATACCTTCTTAATACTCAAAATCCTATATCGCCCACCAAAATTTCCAATCGCCCACCATTTTCTGTTCAGTTGTTCATCGCCCACCCAACAGTTGAAATCGTCCACCGGTGGGCGATATCGCTCAGGTTGGGAAACCCTGATATATATACATTACTGATACTTACTGATAAAATCAAGTCTGGCTTGATCCAAATCTATTTTGTAAGCTTGGGTTAATGACAGATATTGCATATGCAACAGAATATTATGTATTTACAGAGATCCATTCATATTACTGGCCGTAGTCGGTCAAACACGTGTGTCCTACTGAGCTTGTTATTCTCCTACTCATAAACATGCTGCTCGTTCACCAGAACGTAAAACAGCGCCCC
>VCCN01003977.1:7785839-7801506 GCA_006491835.1 Architeuthis dux
TGATATATTTCTATTTAACAATCAAAGTCTTCTCTCCCTTCGTTTCAAAGTTTATAATTGATTAATTTTAATAATTTTGTTTCCTTTTCTTTTCTTTCACTTACTTGTGAAGTCTTTAAAATGTCCAGGTTTCAAAATTATTCTACTGCTTTTGGTTCTTTCCATAACCTTGTTTTTGTCTACCTCAGTAGCGTAAGCAATACCTGGTTTATCTTTTATAAGTGGTTTGTTTTCTGGTCCAGTGTTAATGTCTCCTGTTCCCACAGAAAATACCTTGCTGAGTTTTTACTCTATATGATCTTTTCTTAGCATCCACTGTAATTACTCGTTTCATATTCCAGTATTTTTCTTGGTCAGTTTAAATTCTGACCCTCTCTCCTTGTTTTAGGTTTGGCAGATTCTCTGTTCTGAGTTCTGAGTTTTCAAAGTTACAAGTGGTTTGTGATCTGTAAGAAGTCTGAAAGATACGAGTCCCGCAACTTATTTATCAGATTTTTCACATGCTCACATTCTTTTTCAATCTGAGCATATTTCCTTTCTGCACTATTGAGTGTACGAGAAGCAAATGTTACTGCTCTCATTTCACCCTCAATTTCTTGAAATAATACAGCTCCGAGACCATAACTACTCGCGTCTGCGTTTATCACTGTTGGTTTTGTTTGATCGTAAAAGACAAAACTAGTGCTTGTGTTGATCCCACAACCATGTAGTGTCCTTTTTTAATAATTCCAGCATCGGTTGAATTATTTCCAACAGATTTGGTAAAAAATCTTCCTAAGTACCTTATCATGCCTATAACTCATCTTAATTCTGTTAGACATGTAGACACAGGTAACTCCTGTATTGCCATTATCCTTTCTTGACTAGGTTTAACACCATCTCCAGATATTACATGTCCAAAGTATTCTAGTTGTGTTTTTCTGCTTCCACATTTTTCTTTGTTCAACTTAAAAAGTGACCATATATGATCACCTGAGGACCTGTCAGCCACATGCAAATATGTTGTATAGTGGGGTGAATGTCCTGGACATATTTTTATTTCATAGCATACATCTTTGTCGGCCGGAGAGTGAAGAGTGGGAGAGAGATAAGGAGAACAGTCAGTCTGTCCCCAACAGGGACAGTGGTCTCAGGCCTTCCGGCTCCGCTGATGTCTGTCTCTTCTTTGAGTGCCGAGTTTTCTGTTCACGCCTGCTCTCTGTGTTCGGGTCTGCTTTATAGGTTTCTTGAACGCCCACGCAGGTGTCATCCACTTCCTGTTTGTTGGACACCCACGCATATACCTATTTCCTAAGATGAGCGCACTTACATTTCCGCACAGGTGTTTGACCCCGGAATAACCTTTTTGTGGCAGCATATCATAACAAATATTGTAGCCACAAAGACAACATAATCTGCACCAATGTGGTCTGCAAGCTTTGCAAAGTACACTTGAACAAAGACAGAAACTGTTTTGAGGCATACCACATCCCATTAAATTAGCCTGTTTTTGGCCCACACAATAAAATTTTAAACACAAATACATATAAACGGTTAACATTGTAAATCGACATACATAACGTTTACGTTTCAATGTAGAAAACTGCAAATACAATAATAAGGCCGTGAATTAGGCAAAATACACAAATACATGTAAACAGTAAAAACATTGTAAATAACATATGCAGCATTTGAATGCACAATCACTCGATAGCGACAAAGAAGGAATGAGTTCATGAAGCTTGTTTGGAGTGGCTAATTGACGAATTGAACTAGAGTACAAAAGTTTGAGATAAAGGTGAAAACTCTTTTCTGTTACCGTAATTCGCCTTTGCCAGTCTGTAGCTTGTCTTAGGGCCCTGGTGTCGTGATTCGGAGGAGGAGAAACCATGCACTCCTGGCAGGTGATTTTGCAAGACTGCCGTGGTAGAGTCTCCTGGTGCCTTAATATGGGCCAAGAAATGTGTGTGTGCACTGAACACGTGTTTTGGATTAACCCTGGTGTCATAAGGTCAAGCTATTCCGACCCCGGCCTCGACGCGATCAAATCTGTGGTCACCTTTTACGGAGTCCACAAATTCACCAGGGGTGTCCCTGGAGACTTCTGATCCCACTTATATTCTCTTTAGTGGGGACAAAGCCGGGCGAAACGACTCTGCCTGTCTGCGGAGGAGATTGTTTCTTTATCATGAAACGCGTACGATGGCGCCTGGCCACTCCCCACCCCAACTCTTCTCCCCCAGACAACTGGTTCTTTGTAAATTTACTTTTCTCAAATTATATGTGTCTGGCATCAGCTACATCCATTGTAATCTGATGAAATCCACTAGCTTGGAAAAGATTTTCGATCCATTTAATTTGGCGAAATGTTGTCTAGATTCGGCAGTTCACGTTTTACTGCAGATTCAATTTTTTTTCTTTTGTACAGGTACTATTGAAGCACACCAATCTCTAGGCTTTGTTACTTTTTCTATAATTCTATAATTCTTTTCTAATAATTCTCTCTCAAGTCGGTTCAGTTCTTCCTTAACCGTAAGAAGTACTGGGAATGGTATCCTCCTCGTTGTCGTGATGCAGTAAGGTTTAGCATTGTCTTTAGTGTTATTTTCACTGGGTCACCTGTCATCCATCTGCCTGAATCAAATACAATATGTTGTATATTCCCAAATCATAATACAAGTCCCAATTGTTGCGCGATATTTCTCAACAACAGGTTTTCTGCTCACACATATACCTCCAAAGCATAATGTTTCCCTTTTGTTTCCGTTTTACTGGTAAATTTCCTTTTGTACCGTACAATTCCTTCTGGGCTTGTAAATATACCTCTTGCATGTTTTAACTAAGGTTTCTCTCAAAGTTTCTCATATGTTTGAGTGGTAAACACGTTTATATCTGCTCCAGTGTCAACTTATTGATTAGGCAGACCTATCAAAATCCTGGGAAATTATTAAAGGCAGTGATGTAGCTAGAGATTCAAGGGCTTGGCTCCTTGAGGGCTCCCTCCAATATTTAGTGAGATTTATTGTATAATGTTAGTAGAAATGCAGTAGGTGACGCTCATAAAGCTCTTGAGAGCCCTCCTCCATTGGTATCCCAGGGGGACAATTTAAAATCTCCCCCTGCCCCCTCAGCTATGCCCCTGGTGAGAAGGTATCAATGTTTTAGTTAAAATGGCTTTTTTTTGCAAAGATTTAACTGTTCCTATAAATTGATCTCTTAGTTGTCTCATTCCGATTCCACAGCAGTATTTATAGAAAGTCAACCCTGCACATCTGTATAATCTGTATAATACACAAACTTTGATCCCCAAATAGCATTTATTTCTTAGGAGGCCAAAATTGATGGATTGTGATCATTACTTGTAGGTATTTCTTCACCTCCCCACGACAGCAGAATGTGACACAAGGTTGAGTTTAATGGGGGGGCATGTGCGTACATGTGGGCAAAGACAAAAGTTTTAAATTGCCTAGTTTCCGCAAGCAGTGTCACAAAAGGGTTAGGGTGACCCATGACATCATTACTTGTATGTATATAAACACTTGTCATTACAAATACACAGATCCAAACAAATACAAACATATTTGGATAGAAATATGTGCAGTCAGGATTCCTAATCAAAGAGATTGATTTATATGATATGCACAATTCTTCTATCAATTTCCTGTTCCTCTAAGAGAAAGAAAGGAAATGGCTTTGGTGCTAGGAATTGTGGCTCCATTTGACTTAGGAGGCAGTACTAAAGCAAACAAACAGATTTTCTTTTGCCTCTTAACACAACACTCATCATCAGTGGCATAACTAAGGTGGAGCAGGCAGGGCACGTGCCCATGGGGGCACTTGAAGGGGACGCCACCAAGGAGTCTCTATTAAAGTCAGCCAAGCCATTAGTGGAAAAAGAATACCATTTTTTAAACTATTCTTTTTCAATACTACCATTGATGTTTTTAATTTTTTATGTGACAATTTGATATTTGATACTCTTTGGGCGCACAACTTTTCCTGGTTTCCCCTGTACCCCACACCCACCTCTCTCTCTTTTTAGGCCATGGCAGGTTACCAAACTAAAACCTGACTGTGAAGCCAAACAATGCATGAAAACAGAAACAAAAATACCCCAAACATCTGATACTTATGTTGTAAAAAGTGTATTGTTGTGTTGCACAGTGTCATTGATGAATAAGAGATGATGAGAATGATGGCAGGAAGCAGAAAAGGAGGGAGCCAACTGTGACACAACTTTTTATCGGCAATGCAAAATACACACACGCATACATATACACATGCATACATATGTGTGTAAAAGTTTGAAAACCCCACCCAAAATCTTAAAAATAAGATGTTTTCAATTTTAAAATATTGCATTCAAGATTGTGTGAAAACACTTACCAGATAAAAAATATGTATTAACCTAAGTTGAAAAGTTAGTATTTACAAAGAAAGTATTTGTTTTTCATCACTGCCTTGACTCTGGAAGGCATTGATGCTACAAGGCTGTTGCACAGATCATGGTTGACTTCTTGTGTCCAAATTGTCTTCATTACTTCTTTCAGATGATCTATGGTGGTGATTTTTATTGGTGAAATCTTTCTTTTCATGATATTCTACAGATCCCTTTTGGGATTTGAGGTCCTGTGAGTTTGGCGGCCATTCCAAGAACTCGATATCATGATCCTGAATCCATTTTTTTACACATTTAGCAGTATGGCACGGAGCACCATCCTGCATAAAAATGGTGTTGTTTCTTATCTGCATGAATGGTAATAGATGTGACTTCAACACAGCCTAGTACCTCTCTGAATTCATAGTCACTTCTGGTGGCAGAAAATACATGCATTTTTGCACACAGTAAAAGAATGCAATATTTTGAAATTGAAAGAATCTTATTTTCATGATTTTTGAGTGGGGTTTCCAAACTTTTGCAAGACACATTAAGTGCAATAGTGGCATGTGTATGAATGTGCGTATGTGGTATGTGTGTATGTGTGTGCATAGTATGTTTGTATGTGCATAGTATGTTTGTATGTGCATACCTATGTGGTATATGTGTGTATGTATGTGGCAACACACCACCACTAAAACAAACATAATAACTGAAGAACTCAACTATTCAAGTTTTTCAACAACAATTTTTCTTGCAAACTTGTCAAGCATTTGGACACCCAAAGAAGTCCTAAATTGGTAAGACAAAATGTTGATTGTTTTGCATGCACCATTGATTAGGCCAATTTAATAACAACGATAAAGAATTCCAGCAGATTTTAATTTGTATAATATCTATATTAGTTAATATTAATATATGCAGCATTCTATTTGCCTACATTAAATTTCATTTTTATAACAGTAAAGAAACAGTGTCAATCGGAAATAAAGAATATTTTAAAGGTGTAATTTGGTCTTATAATAAATAAATATGGTTTTTGTCATTTATTTTAGAAAAGTAATTTTTTTTTTTTCGTAATAAAAACCATAAAACTTAATATAGATTATAAACACATTGCAATTATTTTGGTGGTTATTTGTTTCTATATTTAGTTACTGTTAGATTACAGCTAAAGACTAATTATATATAGTCTTAGTACCTATTGCTTCTAAAACAGTTAGTGAGGAGTCACAAAAATATTTGTCTCGTTCAAAGGGCTAGCAAGTGAAAAAAATGTTATTGGAGGTTTAATGAGAGAGACAGACAGATAGACAGACAGGGAAAGGTGTACGGAAAGACACCATTTCACTTCTGCATACATTTTCAGCTATCTGTAAACAGTGTTGTCAAGTATGGTTTGTTACTTATAGCTAAAACTGTCTTTAAAAATGGCTAAAATTGGCTCGATCTTTCCATTTCCAACTAACTTTTTTTAGCTAAAAATGTTATAACAAAGTGTTTGGACATGTACGCAATTTCAGTGCTTGCCCTGGGCGCTATTTTCCGTAGGTTTGCCCCTGCTCATCTCCATGCACAAAAATAAGCAAATTCTTTTAATTGTTGAAATTATAAGCATGACATAGGCATTTACATGTATCATCAGTATTATAATGGAGATAACGTAAATATATGTAACGAAAACTACTGGTAGATAACTAGTGTCTCCCTTTATTATAATGGAGCTAAAATAAGTATATGTAATCAAAACTATGGGTAAATAGATTGTGTCTTAGCCAAATAACCCATCCATAGGAAAGGTATTTTGCTAGTTTATCAAATACATTTAATTAAAATTATACCAAGCTTCAGTTTTTTGTTGTTCTTCTTCATGATTATAATGAACAGAGTTCAACTTGGATTAGACAGATTTACTCACCTAATTTATATAAATTGTATATAAGTATACTAGGTAAGGATATCCTCATTAAAAGTGAGAATATAATGCTCCTTCTCTCACGTAATGAATGTTAATAAGAATTTTTCACTATTATATAGTTATGTTTTAGTACTTTGTAAATACTCGCAAAATTTATTTTTACTTATTTTTTGATGCTCTATCGTTTAACGAAAATATATTAAAAAATATTTATCCATTGCGAAGTTATTAAGTATGAAGGATAGGCCGGGTTAATTAAAAAATAATTTGCGGTATCATAGCAATTATAGACCGTATCATTTTTACCTATTTTTATGTTCTATCGTTTATCGAAAACACATTCAGAAAATCTTTATCCGTTCCTGAGATACACTAAAAATGACTTGCTTCAGAAAAACCACAATAATTCTCCAACTACTTAAAACCACTGCACTTGCCACATACCTAATAAATCAGAAAATAATAGGCTATCGATTGGTGAAAACCACATGTCTTCATTAGCTTCTGAGTTATCAAGTTTCAAAAAGCTTGACAAACGGCTGGGTAAGGTCGTTTTTTTATCTAAATGAATCTTCAAAACACATGTTATCAAATGGTGAAAACCACATGCCTCTATTTTTAATAGTTTCCGAGATATGGAGGCAGTTCTGTAACCAATACATTTGATAAAAGTGACCTCACCTTCGGCTTGGTCACAATAAAATTATATATGTTTATTTCAACATAACATCAACAGCTAAGCTAACAGTAAGATAGTTGTTTTCTGTTATTGTTGATATATCAAATAATCTATGCCAAATTATTTTTCAGAAAATCTTTGCCTTTTTTTGTAACAAGATGCTTTATAGCTGGAGAAATATATTGAGATGGTAATAAGAAAACTAAATCTAAATAAACTAAATGTGGCAAATAGTTGTGTAAAGATTTTGAATCTTGTATATTAATATGTTTGTTTGTACTATTGTGTATGTAACAATTACCACAATCCTGTTTAAAAACTTCTTACAATGTCATTTTTTTTTGGAAAGAAAGTTTTTATGCATTTTCTTTTTGGGGGAAGAATCTTCAGTTTTTTTTTTACTAATTTTTCTCCAGCAATTTTCTCCAATCCTTTGGAATCAAATATTTTGTCACAAACTTATTGGTAGGCATCAGAATTGTTAAATTGTATCCCCCCACCCCAAGGATGGCAGTTGAAAGCAGTGCAGCTGAACATGGCCCCAAGATTTTAGCCCCCCCAACCCAAACAAAAATTTGTCATAAAAAAGTATTTTTTATTTTAGATGTTTTTCAGTGTTTTAATTTGTTTGAGGATTTATTATGTTACATAGACAGACATGTATATATAAATGTACATAGTATTTATGTACATTTATACACACACAAACACACATGTATGGTAATCATAGCAGGAGAAAATCCCTGTTTGAGGAGCTGAATGATGATATATGTAATTTATTGAAAAGATACTATACATTTGTCTGTTGGAAGATGGAGGTATGTCCTCTGATTCAAAACAGTTGCCTTTCAATTTGTATCATGCATGCTATTCAGATTTTATTTTAGTTGTATTGTTCTCTTTATTTCTCCAACAGATATTCTTCCTTGTTTTATTTGACAAGAACTGCATAATAAAGTCTTCTTTACCTCTACTTTTCCAGATGATGCAGGACATGTGTTTCTTTTTTAGATGATTCATACAGATGCACTGACAAAGATATTATCAAGATGATCATATCTTAAGCATTCATGTACTATATGTTACTTTAAGATTGTGAAACTAGTGATTTCATGAAATTCCTAGGGATATTGTGGAATCGCTGAATCACTAATAATTTCAAGAAATCTTTTGATGATCAGTGTAGTAATGGTTAACAAGCGTGTGATACTAACCATTACTACTGTGATGAGTTCAATCCTCACAGTGGCCTTGTGTCAAACTAAGCTAAACTTAGTGATTATCAAATATATTCTGCTTCAGTATTTACAGTGTATATACAGTTTAGTTTGACACAAGGCCACAGTAGTGGGGAACCCAGTGAGGATCAAACTCATTACAGTAGTAATGGTCAGCATCACAAACCTCTTAACCATTCACTGATTGTGAAACTACAGATTTCATGAAATTACTGAAATCTTCTGGGATTTCACAAACCCCCTAGGGGTTTCACTAGTTTCACAATCTTACCGTAACACCATAGGCAACCAAACTGTTTGAAGCCCCCAGTATTGCTTATACTTTCTTTTTAACTGAGATGCCATCAACTCTAATATTAATTTCTTTATGTAAAAACTTATACAAGCAAGAAGTTTTGTTTTAAATATCATTGTATCAATAGATGGCAAAATTAGCGATTTTGCACAGAATAGTTTCAAATATTTTCATGTTACTATATTGCAGAAAAAACTTTTTTATTTTATTTATAATAAAATTCTTTGTCTTTTCAGTTTTATCTCCAATAAATATGAAGGACCAAAATTAAAGTTGATAGCAAAAGTTAATTTTTGGAATTGATGAAGCAATTTAGAGCAATAAATGAAAATTAACACCAGAACAAAATGTTTTTTCTAATGATGTTTGGATGATTTTCACTGAAAAGTAGACTCCCATTATTACGGCACCCTCGGGGGTATAAGAATACCGTTTTAACGAATTTGCCGTTGTAACGTGTGGATTTTATCCAAAGTGTATTAATAATGCGAAACCAAAAAGTACAAATCACTTTTTATTACCCTTTCACAGTCTAATGCTCCATGTTACTTTAGGCAGCATTATTTTAAGGGTTTACTAATTTTGGTTTTTAAAATAATGCACTGAAATGTTCACGTGCTGTTGCTGCAAACTAATCTCCGGCAATAGTCTTGCTAGAATATAAAAACGAACGTGCCATTAGAAAACATGTGTCATTAAATAATGCTGTTGGAATGAGTGCCATTACAATGTGAGTTTACTGTACTTTCTTGTTTCATTATCTACATACAAAAAAGAGCACGCATTTTTTTTCAAAAAGATTTTGCAATATAATAAATTGAACATTGATTTGGAAATTTCTTTCTTTTTTTTTTCTTGCTTAGCTTGAACTAAAATAGTTTTCATCATTGAATGATCGGAATCCACGGGGTGCACAGGATTTAATCATAGGTCAGGGATGAATTGAAAAGAAATCACACCAATATTTTCAGATTCCCTATATTCAGAATGTATTTAAAAGCTATTGACAACATTAATAGTCTTGAGGTTGTAGATAACCATATAACCAAAGTGACCACAAACAGTAATTAATAGCTGTGGTCTGTTCAAAAGAGTGACACAAATACTGCAAAAATAATTTAAGGGAGTGATACTTAAAAAGTACAATTATTAAAATGTTATTAAATTGATTAAAAATCAGTAAAATTGTTAAAATTCTTAAGATTTTATTTCAAAAACTAAAAACATTAAATTGTTAAAATATGTTAAACTTGTTAAAATTCTTGTTCTCCATCATTGAAATTATCACTCCTTTGACACTGTTTTGTTACTAAAGAGTTGATGAGATGAAACTCATCTCTGAAATTGCTAGATTATACTGCTAGATTATACTGTAATAGAGAGAGTTTAGATTATAACAAATGCTCTGCATTTGTCATATACAAACTCTCTTTATCACAGATATTATTAATCTGTATTCTGTGTGTGTGTGTTTGTGTGTGTGTGTGTGTGTGTTTGTGTATTTGTTCCCAATAACCTCAAAAACACTATTAATGTTATTGAACATTTTTAAAAAGGCATTTCAAAAATATATGGTTAAGTAAAAAAAAATTTTAAAAATACAGACATTGCTATAATTTTAGTGGGGAATTTTTGTTTGTTCATTTTTCTAACTTTTGTCCGTCTCTTGAATTCACGTACACAAAACAAATGGAAAGATGTGAGATAAAAAAATTGAAATTAATTGAAACCTGTGTTGAACTGAACTTTTCACTTACTTCACTTGCTAGCAAAACATACGTAGCAGAGAATTGAGACGAAATTGGAGGCTGACCAGTGAGATGGCCGCTGCATCTTTCCTTGAAAGAAACTGTCAGCAGATTCCAGTAGACACAGCGGACAGGCACGAAACAGACACAGACTGGCTGTCAGATATTGACGATGTATGTTTCAAGAAACAAAGTTTATTATTTAGATTATTCATTGGTTATTGACTGTTTCTCATTTCAAATTATTCTTGTTTTAAGAAAATAAACCTGGGCTGTTGTTTTTAACATCTGGACTTTCAAAATTTAATAGGCTAATGTTATCATTGTTAGAAAGAATAGATTATGCTACTATAGTGTGCAGTCTATGGGGCCCTATCAGCGGTCCAAGTAGATCACAGCTTCTCAGCCTAAGATCAGAATGTAGTATCTGTTCTTATGAGTCAATATTTTAGTGCTAATCAGTTTAATGTCAAAGTCTCCACATTGGGGACATATCAGATATTAAACTGATAAGAACAGACCTTAGCCTAGAAGCTGTAATCTAGCTGGACCAGTGATAGGGCCTCATAGACCACACATTATGTGGCATTGAATATATTGAGATTATTTGAAAATATGCTTGGAATTTGTGAGAGAGCAGCTTATCTAAGAATGGTAATGCCCTCATTGATCTTCGCTTCTGTTATTTCTCAACAACTGAATTACACATGAGTTTTTAAGAAATATTTAAAAAATAGACTGGTTTTCAAAGTACAAAGACCGAAAGACTGAGTTAAAGCTTCAAGTATATTTTGAATTATATAGACATAATTTTGTCAGATTATTTCCCATTTTGGTGAGACAGTGAATATCAAAATAAAAAAAGTAATAGTTAGACTATTTTTTTTCTAATCATTAATGATGAACATTAAAAAGGACCAAGTTTAGCTGTTTTATAATATAAAAGAATCATATCAGATTTACTAAGAGATTTTAGCAATGTAAAATTATGGAAAAAATAAAAGTTGGCTTATCATCCCAACTAAACGATAAGTTGCATCTACTCTGATGAAAGATGGAATCCAATCGTCAAAACGATCATATATCGCATCAAAAAGCTGGTTGAAATGCTGTACATGCTAAGAGCGCAAATATTATCCTGAGTGGGCTAGGGTTCAGTGGTAGGCTAGGGCTTACAAATGCTAAGCTTGGTTTACTGCTGTTCAGATTTCATCTGTGTTACCTTTGCATGTATCAAGATTTGTCCAATTTTCCCCCAAAACCCCATGGGAGAGGGTGTTTTATAGTGTGGACTAAAATAGAAGACCCTGCTCAAAATGCATGTTGAGGAAAATAATAACTACAAAAATAATTGATGTTTAATGGCTTAATGTTGTTTTCTTTCTTTTTTGCTTTGGTCTTCATTTTATTGCATTTTTTTTTTTTTAGATGTGCGAGCATCTCTAGTACCGATTGCTGTGACTGACTAACTGACAGCTGACTGACTGACTGACTGACTGACTGACTCCTGACAAGCTGACATATTGAAAAACTCCCACCACCTCTTGTTTCTTCCCACTCCTTCTATATATGTCTGAAAGTGCAAGGGAGAGAACTCGCGCATCTATGGTCTGACTTTCAGACTTGTTTTGTTTTGTTTTAATCATAATCGTGTGGCAAAAGTTTCTTCAAATTCCTCCTCCACTTCCTCCTCCTCCTGTCTGCTGCTGCTGCTCAGTTTGTGGTTCCGGTGGCACAAAGTTGCTTAACTTCTTGGCACTATTTTCTAGTTTTCGCTCACTCTGAAATGATAACCTTAGTTGGACTTGGAAAAAATAAAGAAAGTAACTTGTTTATCTTTCAGATCCGAAAAGCAAGACGTCGTGGTGAGCCACGTCGCATGGGTAGCAGTACGGTATGTGCTGGGCGCCAATTTGTTATGTACAATAAGGCCCCATTATGGAATGAAGGCAGCCAGGTATATCAATTAGACTTTGGTGGTCGCGTCACACAAGAATCAGCAAAAAATTTCCAAATAGAATTCAGAGGACGCCAGGTAAGTGAGGGAACATTTCTTTGATTTTGTTGAGATTAAAGGCAAATCGTTTCTGCAAGTTCAAAATCCTTGAGACTTTCAGATATTTCACTTCTTCAGTCAACTTTCAATGTTGCTTCAACAATCTTCTTTATGGAAGAATATCATGATATTATAATGTCACTAGATATTAAACGCAAGTTTTTTGCAACAGCTTATCACATACACATGCACGCACATGCATATATATATATCACATAGTGATAAAGAGATTAGATGATGCCATTTGGAACTCTGAG
Organism: Architeuthis dux; assembly: GCA_006491835.1. Lineage (NCBI taxonomy): Eukaryota > Metazoa > Mollusca > Cephalopoda > Oegopsida > Architeuthidae > Architeuthis > Architeuthis dux. Next base: position 7,798,388 of record VCCN01003977.1, read on the forward strand.
CTTTGGTCTCTAGACTGTGATCGCTAATGCATGGAAAAAGCATATATAGTCTGGGGTTCAGCAGGGCCTACCATGCACCTGCCCCCTCCCCCCACCCCTGACTATATATGCTTTTCAAACTTTAAAAATTGATCCAATGTTGTCTACAATGAAAATGTTGTTTCATGAAACAATTTGAAAATTTATTCATATAGTCCATCTGTGAGTCTCACTGGGGAACTGTTTGGAAGAGTCTTTTGTCCAAATCTTTTACATGAAGCAGTGTCATTATCATTAATTGTTCACTAATTTGGACAACTTAAACTATTTTATCTACTAATACTACTACTAGGTGTAAACAAACAATATGGTGTGGAAGTAAAATTGTTTAAGGGAGAATGTAGTTATATGATTAGATTTGAATGCCATCTACTGGTTGTGTTTGTAGCCTAATCAGTAAGGCACTGCCCCAGTAAGACAAGCTCCCAAGGAAAACGGATCAGAGTTCAAATTTCTTCAGAAACTTATTGCTTATTTCTGATCCATGTTGCTTGCTTGATAGTCATAGAATGTGAACATGACTTGAGTGATGCAATAAAAAGCCACAATAATGAAGGAAAAGCAAGTCAAAAATTGATACTAATGGTGTGAAGATTTAGTAAGGAGGACTAGAGGTCAAAAGATACTTAAGTTTTTTTCAACTTGATTTTTACTAAGCTTTTCTCCCTACATTGGCTTCTTTCCTGCAATTTTTTTGTAATAGGCCAGGGGCCAGCACGGCCTACCATACATCTTCCCCGTGATATTACATTTAGGGTACCAAAATGTTCCTTAGGATGTCCTCTTTCAGAAAAAAGATGTTCCCAAGAAAAAAGTTGGGAAAACATGAACATAAACATGATTTAGCTCTTTAAAGTACTCAGATATGTCAAACTAGGAGACAAGATATGAAATTCTGGGTTTTCTGCATGTGTACTGGTGGCCATTTTGTTTTATGTAAACGAGGTAGTTCTTCCTAGCTTTTTTCTTGGGACATCTTTTTTCTGGAAGAGGACATCCTAAGGAACATTTTGGTACCCTAAATGTAGGATCGTGGGGGTGCACGGTAGGCCCTGATGGCCACCGGTCTATAATATTTTAAACCTTAATTCTATTACATTCAACTTCAATTTGTGTGGTCATTTTGTACTTTTTTTTCTAGGATAATAATATTAGAAGTAATTGACAAAATTATTTTTTACATCTTATAAAATGAGAGTTAATTAATGATATTGTTCTTTTTTTAAAAAGTACAAAAGAGTAGAAAAAAAAGAATCAATGATATAGTTGTGACCCTGGATTTGCTCTATGCCTTAAAGAACCACAAGCGCTAAAGAAAACCTCAACAATGGTTAGTTAGAGTTGAGAGGCAAAATGAAGTTTTGGTTATGTCTGTTTACATGTTTAAATTAAAATAATATTCCTAATTTATTCTTAAAGAATTTGATACAAACATTGATTTTAAGAGATGTTTTTTTTTCTTCTTTCTTTCCTTTTCTTGCAGGTAATGCAGTTTGGAAGGATAGATAGCAATGCATATACATTGGATTTCCAATATCCATTTACAGCATTGCAAGCTTTTGCGGTTGCCCTTGCGAATGTCACTCAAAGACTCAAGTAACTCTGCCTGTTTGCAAATAAGAAAACAAAATATGAAGGAGGGGGAGGAAGAGTCAGTCCCCTTTGCTGTTGCCACCACCACCACCACCACCACCACCACCACCAGCCCCGATGCTCGTCCTACAGCCAATTTCGCCAGCCATTGTTGCCATGACTACTACCACCACCATCACTGCCGCCCATGGTGGTTGGAAGAAATGAATAACCCTTCCTCCTCCTTTTCCCCCCACCCCTCCTACTCAGCCATGTTAATGACCAAAAAAAATATTACGGATAGTAAGCTGTGCTTTATATTAGAAAAGGTGGGTTTGGATTGTTTTAATTCAAGATGGCTACCTATAGAAAAAAATACAATGAAAAAAGGTGATTTTTAGCTCATCTCATGTTCTGCATATTCTTTAAATCTTTCAACAATAGTGTTTCATTGAGTTTGCAAAACGACAAGCCGCATTAACAAATCTTAATGGTAACAGACAAGGGAGAATCAACAGGGAAACTGATTTGGGCATGACTTTTAATATGGACAATTTTGACAGTATTTGAGTCTTTCCATGAATTTGTTCTTGCTTTTAAAATTTTAAATTATTAGTGACTTTTTTCAAGTATGTTTGTTCTCCATACAGCCTGAAGTAGATTATGTTGAAAGTTCTTTTAATGCATATTCAGAATATGAAATGAGGTAAAAAATATTTATTAAAAAAAAGAACAAAGAAAAAATTTGAAAAAATTTGAAAAAATATGAAAAGCAAACGTGTAAAGCAGGTGATGTTCGTGTCTAATTTCAGTGTCCAGTTGTGAAATGTGCTTCTTTTTTTCGTTATTTTTTTCCCATCTGGAGAGCATTATCTGCTATTATATTTGCTAGGGTAAACAGTAATAAATAAAAAAAAAATTCTCATCATTTGCCTGAACAAGTTATGTCAATCATGTCAGTGAAAAAGAAAACGTCGAATACACTGAAAAGAAGAAGAAATGAATTTGACACCCCATCATCCCATTCCCTATTATTTGATTTGTTCTTCAAATTTTAAAAAAGAATTTTTATCTTCAGAAATGAATCAAGTTGAATTCCTTTTATGTTTTTCTGCTTGCTTTATCCTATTTTTGCTATTAGCTGCATGTTGAGGAAAAGCAAAGAAACTTTAATTAAGTTATCATAAAGATGAATTTGTTATGGACTTTCTTTTAATGTTAACAAAGAAATATCATCCATTCCTTATAATTTTGTTGAAAGGTTGCTTTTTGTTTTATGCATTTTTTTTCCCAGTCCACAAAAAAAGCTGGAAAAAACACAAGATTAAACGGGATATCTACTTTAAATAATGAAAAATTGTTTCATTAAGAATGGGAATTTGAAGATGAGAAAAGGTATTTTCTGCGCTAAACGGTGTCCACACCAAAATGTAAGTAGACATTAGAAGTAAACCATAAATTTTGAACATTTGAGACAATGCATCATATATATATTAAATATATATATA
>VCCN01003977.1:7813582-7829542 GCA_006491835.1 Architeuthis dux
CGTGACAGGTGCGAGATTTGAATCAGCCTCTTTTACTCCCAGCATGCCTCCCTGACAAGACGTGCGCGACAGAGCTGCTAACAATTTTATCATTTTGGCCTGTCCGAGACGCGTGGTCCTCACGTGCTACGGACAGGCCAGAGTAAAAAAATATACACAGAACAAAGTAAGCAAATCCCCTTAATTTTACATACACCCTTTTAATGTAATTAGGAACTCTTTGTCACACACACATTTTAATATAATTATGAACTCCTTGTCATTAAAATTAAGGGGATTTACATTTTAACTGGACTCTTTCATACACGAAAACAAATATACTGTATACACACAGACAATGGGCTTTTAAATATGCACATACGCACACTAACCAAATTAAACCTCAACTCTTAAATGAATAAAAATGTTCGTCTCTTTCAAGATCGTCTTTTCGTCCGTCTCTCGTTGCTAATTCCTTTTCCAGCCATTGATCGTATCTAAATGGAGTCAATTTCAACCCACAAAAAAACCCAGTATTATGGGGATATATAATGCATTCGAGCCGGAACGCCACAAAATCATTCTTCCACAAGAAGGCCGAATTTTCTTCAATAGATTCGGCTTCTTTTTCTCAACAAATTCCGGGTGCCGGCAACAATAATGACCCTCCATATATATATACTGCCCAATAATATTTTCATGAATTTTAACACTTTCATTTTATAATCTTTGTTTTAATATTTACTTTTTTAAAGTATCTTTTCAGTGTGTTCAACGATGTATTTTTAAAAAATATTTCAAGATTTAACGGGGAAGGCTCACTTCTTACCAGGCCAAACAACCCTATCACACATTTAATTTTATAAAATTCCATAAAATTAAATAAAGGTTTGTTTTCCTGTGTTGTTATATTTGAAGTTTTTCCCCAGGCATCCGTGGTTCTGAACCTTATTTGCAGCTCAAATAATTTGATGTCCACCAACAATAATAATAAAAAAAAACCAACTTAATTATATATCAGGTGGCAAATTGTTTGTAAAAATACTAATATATCAACTTTAGGGAAATTTACAATACAATGAGAGTTACATCCGTAGTACTATAATGGCGTAACTTCTCTTTCTTTTGTTTGTGAAAGTATCCTTAAAATCCTGGCACTGATCAACGTCGGAAATACCAGAAGAGTCAATAGAATACGTAATCCACCAGATCTTTTGGTGGACGACGGTCGGGCACAATGGTAACTAGGTTGGTCTTTCGCGAATTGTCATGACTTTCTTTCGACCGATAGTTCTCGGTTTGGCTAAAATCGTCATTTAGTCTGGTAAGAAGAGTAGGTCCATTTGATTTACGAATCGTTTTTTTACGGTATACTGGTCCCATATTAATGTGAGGGAATTGTGGTTCTGCGAGTAATTTACGGAACTTCTGATGGTCGGATACCCGTTGGATATTATCCGAGTCAAGATTAACAGTATACGAATCTAACAGTGCCAGGGTACGGCTCTGGTACGTTTCACGCGTCAAGGTCAGAATGCTTGGTTGTCAAGTGAAGCTGGCATAGGCATTTGTTATGTTATGGGTTGTTGACGATGTTGTGGATCTCTCCGGAACTGCGTTGTGACTCTGCAATTGGTAAATGTTTGATGGGACTTGATGCAAAGCTGATTCATTGGATGTCGTAACTTCACTGGTTTGTCAATACGGTGTGTAACTGAATTGTGTATCTGCTCTGTTGGGTTTTATTGAGACTTTTGTTGAATAATGGTCACTTTTTCCGATGAATTGTGCTATTCACAATTCAACAATAATGACCCTCCATATATATACTGCCCACTAATATTTTCATGAATTTTAACACTTTCATTTCATAATCTTTGCTTACTGCTTCAGTCATTTCTGGTTTGGGTCAGTCTGATGTTGTGCTCCTATTTATCCTAGGCCAAACCACTATATATTTTGCGAATGTCGTTCTGGCCATGTTCACTTCAGCACCAGAATCAATAGTTAGATGAACTGGGTGGTGTTCATAAAACGCTTTAATCTGAGCGGACTTGATTTTGTTTAAAGAAAGTGGTGTTATCATTTTATAAAGGCCATAACTTTGTAATAGTGGGGGGATGGTTCGGACACTGACGAACTATCCCTCTGCTTGACTGTCCGATCTATCCCCCACGATATGATAATATGTCAAAGAAATTAGTCCCTCAAAGTTCACACAACAGAGTTTAACATTCACTTTCAACAGCAATATCTTCGACATGTAATGCAGATTCGCCATAATAATGCATAAATCACTGCTTGCTATGGCAAATGTAGGTAGAGCTTACGATATACACTCCAAAAAATACACAGGAACCTCAATAAACATAAATTCTGATCTGGAGAAAGAAGTTCTGAGCTAGTTGTTTTGAAATTCCTCCTGGACGACGTAAACAAACTCTCGGATTTTCACGCAAGATCTCTCGGCTCTAGGTCCCATACTTTTTTTCAGGAAATGCAATGTCAGACCTATCCCACTGTCCGAAGTATCACCGCCCTCCCCATCAATTTAGAAATATACAAATTACCGAGAAGGTAAAGATTTCACAAACAAACACTTTTGTTTTTATTTACGCTAAAAACGTTAAGATACCTAAGTGAATAATTCTGTGCAAAAACAGGCTCCCAGGATTTCACGCCAACTTTCCCCCCATAACTTTAACTGTTGGAAAAAAGCCAATCAGAGCCCGACTTTCTAAACCATCGGCAGGGGCCTAATTATTCCCGTAAAAGTAACCCTATCAATGTAACTGGCAGTGGGAGATTCATTTTAGCACTTTGACTCGGCGGAGGTGCATCACACTTCAAAGAGAACAGGGAGACAGCTTTCATAGAGAGTCCAGTATTCACAACACACAACTTCCAACACTCGTCTTTCGATCATCAACACCAACGCAGGAAGGGACATTCAAATCATCATTACACACTTCTCTTCGCCCTGTCAGAAAGTAAGTTTACTACTAACTTCTCACGCATACACACCATGAACTGTCTGTACACTTGGTTATAGACTTAACGCACATATGGATTGCTACTCATGGACTGTTCTCTCCATAAACACATACAACTTTACTCACTCCTGATTACAATAGCCACGCACATTGAACTTTTAATTCCACCCTACACCCTTTTCCTCCCTTTGAACAATATTCTATGTTGTTGTTAATTTAACTGAATAAAACTCATTTGTAAATTGTTATTCCTGCCTTGTTGAATTTCCTCTGGAACCCGCTTATTTTTTTATTATTGGGCATGTCAGATGCCAAATTGTCTTCCCCAACAAATTGACACCCTTTCATGTACCAACAAAACATAAAACTTAAAGGTAGGTATTTCTGTGCAGAATACGGAAAATTGATACCTTGATAAAATAAACGTCAACATCATATAAAACTTAATTTTTTCGTTGAAAAATGTTAGTGTCATTAGTAAGTTGAAAGATTGGCGAAATATATGAGATAAAAATTATTTGTGTGCACCTTATAAAACGGGAGATATTATTGAATCAAAATAGTGTAAAATATCCGTGTAAAAGTAAACAAATTCTGTTCCGTAATGATTATGAGTAAATTTTCTCCCCTTTTTGACAAGCAAAAAAATATCTAGATTTTAAAAATTTATTTCACATCATCTACTGATCGGATCTTAATAACATTTTCAATACTTATCGAATAAAGGATGAATGTTTTTTTAAAATCAGTTTATATTCCAAATTTGGGGGAAAAAATATTTTTTCATTGTGATTAAAAACACTACCTTAAATATTCATTGATTTATTTTCAATCGATCAGTCCAATCCTTTTACATTATTAAGTCAAGACCATGAACATATCAATTCTGCTTCTGTTTTTGAAAAAGCTAATTTATTTATTTCCTTTTTTTTTTTTTTTTTAAATGCGAAAATAAAATACTGCTCTAATTGCCAATATTTTTCATTCATTTGGTAAAATATGATTTATCGCTATTTTCCGTAAAAAGAGAAATAATCTTAGCATTAAAATCTATTTTATAAAGAATTTTTAAATTTTAATTTTTATTGTTTTTAAAAATTCAATTTTTACTCTGTTTCTGTTGCCATCGGTTCAATTCTGTTCTCACGTGATGTAGTCAAAGGGTAAGTAAAGATATGTAAAACAAAAATGAAAACTGAAACCATGTACTTGTTTTTTAATTATTTTTTGAAAATGGGGTGTCCAAAGTGCGCAGAAATACCTACTTAAAGGGTACTTTGCAGTTTAAACAGGCTTTCGTCTGTTGATTTTTCACGTAGTTCAGCGTTCTATATTTAAATGTTTTTAATTTAATTCTAGATATTTATACTTACTTTTTTGATGAACATAATTGTAAATCATTTTTTACTTTTTGAGTACGTTCATCTTAATTGTTTAGTTGCTTTTCTAAATCAGACATTAAGATGGAGGTAAATTATTTATTTATTGTTATGATGTGTGCTTTTATATACAACTTGTATATATTCTTTCGTATTATTTGTATTTGTGTTTTAATAATTATCAACTGAAATCCTTGATGTGCTTTTGTGCTCACGTAATAATTTGGGACGTGAAAAAATAGCTGTTTAACCAATAAGTTTCAGGTGTAAGTTATATAGATTTAAAGGTTTTAAACATAAATTCCACAAATGAACATTTTTATTTACTCTTAAAAAGTTAAGCTACATGGAATTTAAGTTTCAGATGTAAATTATAGATAGAGGCATTTTTTTTAAAAATTCACAAACAATTTTATTTAAACTGGAAAACTTAAAAGACTTAAAATGTTAGTTATACGTTACAGATAATAATAATAAACGCCATTACACTAACTAGTATAATAAGAGTTATCTTTCCTGATTGTATATACCATTATATAGTTTGGTTAGAGTTACCCCCCATCATATTTCGTATTGTAGATATCCTCATGCTGTATTTTCGCTGAACTTTGTTTATTAGGGTACCTGTGTTATTTAATATTGGCGTGGTGGCAGCAGAATTACGTCAACCCACATTTCCGAATTTTGTGGATTTTGACCTCTAAGACGAGATAAGCCTACGCAGTTTTCCCTTGCCAAAAGTGCATAGACAACACAGTTTAAGCGCTAGCAGTGCACTTTTACAACAAACGTGCACAGTAAATTCAGCATACCATGGCCACAACACGATAACGACCATTGCTTGGATAGCAATGTTCATTATTAACGAAGTGTGAAACGTCCTTTGAAGCGTGGCGTCAGATTTTGCAGTACGCTCTCTCATTGGACGTACATTTCGCTCCATTCTTAGTGGACGGGTTTACCTGGCTGAAGAAGAAACCTAACACCCCGTTACGAGGTCTGGGGAATGTCAGATGCACTGCAGCACAAAAGCCAACCCATTTGGTAATGCTTGGACAAATAGCAAACTTTTGCACTGTGGTGTCCAGGAATACTATCAGGGCCAGGGAAAGACCAGCGGCTAATGAGTTTTGTTGAAGACAATCTACTTAAACCGAATGGAGAAATCCTGATTCAGAGGGGGAACTCTCAATAAGGACCTTATATATATGCATTAGTTAAGCAGCGCTATGGAACCGAACTACGTTCCAAGACTATGGCATCAATTAAGACCGAGATATCTCAGGTTCTGAATAGCTTACTGGGTGAAGTTCATATGTCGCATGAATCTAAAGTTCTTCGTACTACCTTTATGACCAGCTAAGCGTGTATGCCCGTTATGCAAACAAGCTGGCCGCTCAAGATTTGACCACTACCTGATCACATGCGGATATCAACCCGTGGGAGACAAAACAGTTTATGACCAAAGCTAGGCGCTTAGTTCACGTGGACGAGCTATTTAGATCAACTCAAAGTGAATATATATTTTTATGTATTTATCTATAATAATAAATAATATGTGAGAAATAGGGAATTCGATAGGCCTAGATAAAACGAGTGTTTAAGTTTTTTTGTTTTTTTTGTAATTTTATTTTAATAGATATATTATTTAAAGATCATAATAATTATACTTTTTATTTATGTTCCTTATTGTGTTAATTTCTGATCAATACGTTGTATGAATTAATTGATGCTTAAATTTGATTTTAATTGATATATTAATGATCATAATAATTTGGGAGCCTTTGTATGATTTTTCAAGCGTACTTAACATTTCCATAAGGTTAGCTGGAAAAAAAAGAAGAAATTTTAGCCACTTTTATCCATAAAGAGAGATAACTTGTTTCAATTTTATTTTTGGTGCCTGATTTTCCCAAATTAGCAAAAAAAAGGTTATGCAGAGACTTTCAAAGTCTTATTCAAATACTTAAATAAATATATAAATCTTTGCGCTTGTTGCCTTGATTGGACCCACATTTTACTCGTTCCAAAAGGTCATTTTTTTTCTTCTGTTACACCAGGTGACATTGATTGTTTTATTTAAATTAAAACTACATATTTATTTATTTTGTCTAAAAAAAAAAGTGCTCAATGTAAGGAAGGTGGTCCTGATTGTAAATTGTAAAGTTCCACACTCGTCCATTCGATTGTAAAGTTCCACACTCGTCCATTCGATGTTAAAATGGTTAACATTGAGTGAACGTGTGTGTGGAAAATTTGTGAAAGAAAAAGTTAATACATAAATTATATTGTTATTGCTTTGAATGAATTAAATTGTTTATATAACTAGAAAAAATTAATTAGTAATAAATATTGTATAGCTAACGACAAATTCTTATTTTATTTTTTAAGTTTATGTACCTTGTTATTGAATAATGATGCTGAATGATTTAAAAAGTATGGTGTTAATGCAGAATCGCACTCCCATATAAAAATAAGGGAGTTAACTCAAAATCGAAGGGAGGTAATTCATAATGTTATTTTGAATACTTACACGTGTTGTTTTTGAATTTTTGCAAAATAAAAGCGAGACAAATTGCTGTTTATTTCAATTAAAATAATTTGTCAATAATTCAGAAATGGATATTACCAGGAAAAACATTTTGGTCAGACATGCGGGCATTTAAACTACGTATATCTGAGTGATCTGATCCCACAAATGGTAGAATCGGGCATCACCAAATCGTTGCTACCACATGAACTCTGTCAAGTAATCCTCAACCATGTTCCTGTTTGAAGGCACATTCTGGCCTTAAACTTAGCCTTACCTCTTTGCCACATCGATTCCACGCGATTAGCTGTGACTCAACGAAGTTGAGTTGATGGTTCGCAGTTTGATGTACATAACCATTGTTGTTCAACTAGTTGTAGGCTGCCCACATTGTTGTTCCTGGCAATATCCGTTCTCGATTATTGGCAAAAGTGTGGTTGCATCATGTTGTTCCACATGTTTTGGTTGCAGGCTCGTATCTGCTAAATACTCACTGCTTTTGTACAACACTACCAACATGAGATTTTCGTCTTGTAAAAAGGGACTCGTCTATTTCTACCACAGCGTCTACTCCACCCAGTTGTTTTTGATGGTTATGGAAATACTCCACACACACACACATCTCTACAGAACAGATTCCAATCAGTAACGGTATGGTTGCTGCCGATATTCAGTTCTTTCTTAAATTGGTCAACTGAGGCCGAGAAACAAACAATGTGTCTGCAGACATAATTATTTTTATTCTAATAAAAAAAAGTACCTTTTAGGTTAGTCCGGGGCCAGCAGGGGCTACCGTGCACCCCCCCCCCAATGTCTGAAACCCATGATTTAACCTTTTAAAGTACTCAGATATGTCAACTGGGAGACGAGATATGAAATTCTGTTGTTTTTTTCTTTTGGTATATGCTGGCGACCATTTTGTTTTATGCAAATGAGGTAGTTCTTCCCAACTTTTTTCTTCGGAACATCTCTTTTTTTCTGAAAGAGAACATCCTAAGGAACATTCTGGTACCCTAAATGTAGAATCATGGGGGGGGGTGCACGGTAGCCCCTGCTGGCACCCGGACTAGGTGTTCTGACAAGATTAGATAGACTATCCTGGCTTGGCAAGATCAAAGGGATGACCGAGTCAGAGTTAGGGTAGTAAAGTCCAGAGAAACAACCGTACAACACAGAATGAGAGGGTGGGCGGAGGCAGTCATGTTGGTTCTTAGTCTTCTCTCTTTCCTACCCTTTCTTTTAGCTTGTTTTAAATCAATTCTTGAAGTAGAAAATAGAAAATACAAGAAAGGCTTAGGGTTGTTTAGCTGTCAACTGGTTATGTGGAAGCTAAGCAGAGAAAAACAGAAGAAAATATGGGAGGGAAATAAAATAAAGGGTAAAGAAAAATGGTAGTAAACAGTCTTTCTTCATTTCATTTAAGTAGACTATACAGTGTTTATAACTAATGTATACACTTCATAACTTTTTGATTTCCCAATGAATTGTATTGCATTTCGGATTTTTATTTCTGATGCAATGATTATTTACCAGGCCTTGAAATTAACGTTGTCCCAGGGACAGTAAAAACAAAGATCTTCCCCGGGACGGCTCCAGGATGAAATAAATTTTTTCTCTATAATTGTCTGGAAAGTGGGATAGTAACCTAAAGGGGGAAAAAAAGCTGTCGAGTTAAGACAAAGAAAAGAAATTAGTTAGATAAAGGGAATAGAGGAATCTACTGACTAGGAATGCACTTGGATGAGAAGAAGAAAGGAAGAAAGACATACAACATTATTTTCCTAGTAAAGTCGTGTTTGATGTGTAGCAAACCAGTAGGGGTGAGGAGTTAAGTTGGTTAGGAATCAACTTCCCTTACCTCTTTCGAATCAGTTATATTTCCCTCGCCTCTCTGACTATACATGAAACAACCTCAGATATAGACTTTTGGAATCATTAATAAAGTAATACCTTCTTTTAAAAAAAGGTGGTGGCAGGGTTGCCATATATGTCTGTCTTTAGCCCTGTATGTCCAATTTAAAATTTAAAAAATCGGACATCCAAAATTGTCCATAGTGTAGAGGTCATCTGGTAACCCGATTAGGATAATTGGACCCTTTAAGATAATGAAATATTCGCCACTACTAAACAATAACGGTCCTCTTAAAAATAGAAAAAAAATTTTGGCAAGTAATTTTTTATTTATAAGTTTTTTTTACAAAGTTTAGCTTTTTGATTACCTGTGGACATTATTTAGTTCAGTTCAGCAATTTTGTGTCTCATTTATTATTATTAACAAATTGTTGTATTTTATCAGATGCAAAACAAAAACATATCAGCATTATATATCGGCCATCAGCCGCCCTGCACCCTAAATATCGCCATTGCAATCGCCCATTGAAAAACCCATATCGGTCAACCACTAATAAAAAGTTACTTTTCTGTTGTATGTTCTTAGGTCAGAATAAGCAGGGAGTTAGAAAATCTGTCTCAGTTTAAGGGGGGGCAGGGTATAAGCCGGGGTGGTAGGAAACTATGGCCACTGACACAATTCAGTAGGATCTGAACAAAACAAAGTGGTTTGAAAAAGATTTATAGTAGGGGTGGAGTATTGACAGGAACAAGAACATTGTTTTGTTTTTGAAGAAAAATTAAACTGAAAAGTCTTCCGGTGGCACAACATTTTTAAATCGCTTTAATTAGAGGATAACATTAAACTCGATTAACTTAATTGTGCATATAAACACAATTAGTTTAACCAAGTCTCCCCCTTACATTGTTTTTACATAGTTGTAATCTGTAGTTGTTCCCCCCAAATATCCTAGGGAGGACAGAGTAGAGATGGATGGTCCTAATAAGCGGGGGGGTCCAAAATTAATAAGCAGGAACATACAGCAATTAGGTACCAAAAAAGAAACACATTTTAGCAATTCAATTAAGCAATCTTTGAATCAAATTTATAGAATATTTTGTATGTTTTTTGTAGTAGTTACTACAAAAAACACATACTGTTAAAGACATGCACAGTGATGAACGAATTCATTCACCACATATAAATGTAATTCAGTTGATTAGTTCATTAAAAATTAAAATTTCCCATTTGTTTGCACTATGAAATTTTGTACATATTATGCCAACAGCCAGACCAATTATTTGTCAAATTTAGAAAAGAATTGGTTGACATATTCAATGACCAATAAAAGGTCAAAGGTCAAGTTCGGGGTCAACTTTTTTATTGGACACCTGAGGCAATAAAAGTTTTAGATCTACTTGAGTACTTTAAAATGGTATATAAATCAGCTTGCTAGGTGTAAAAACAACTGAGATATTGATTTTTCAAACTTTGTCATTACCTTAAAAAATTCACATTTTTGGCAAAGTTCAGAGGAACCCTTTAAGCTAGAAATGTGAGACAGGTGCCATTCAATTTGCTCATAAAAATCTATGACAGTCACCTTAGGAAATATGCATATGCATGGGTGTCTGAAAACAGGATGTTGAACACACAAGCGTGGGCATTCAAACCTGATAAAAGAAGACACAGGATTCAGAACAGGGAGACAGCGAAAACTCAGGACTCAAAACAGAGAGCAGAAGCTGCCAGCCTAGGCTGGGCCAGAAGGCACGAGACCAGTGTCCCTGTTGGGGACAGACTGTCAGTTCTCCTTATCTCTCTCCCACTCTTCATTCTCCGGCCGACAAAGTGTATCTTATGAAATAAAAATATATCCGGATATTTTTATAAACAACTTTCAAGTCTTTCTTTCCTGGACCCAACGAATTTTCCCCTGCCTATACAACACCATAATTTGAAATCCGTCAATTTACATAAACAAAAAACAGAATAAAATATATGAAAAATACAGCCAGTAAATATTTTTTCATCATTTCACTATATTTAATTATTCATCCTTGTTATAATATTTTTATATAAGTTTCAGTCGAACCGTGATATAGAAAGAATAACAAATATACATTAAAAAAAATAAAATGAAAAATCGTTTTTAAAAAGATATTCAGTGAAAAAAAGTTTTTTCACAGATAAAAAGCCTGAAAATTTTTTTTTTACAGATCAAAAGCCTGAATTATCAAATAAAACTAAAAATTTGCCAAAAGAAAATTATTTTACTTAATTTTCCTGTTTTTTTAATCCCAATGTAAGAGTTCCGTCCCAGCCATTCCTGGATATTATTCTAAAAAAAGATTAAAAAATTCATAATTAGTATCTCAAGGATATATCTGTAAAATAAATAAAAGGTGGGTAGGAATCATATGAAAAAAATTCTTCTTAGAAATTTGGAATGGAAAATTTTTCTTTTTTTAAATTCGTCCTTTAATAAATAAGTATCAAAAATTTTATTAAAATTGAATAATATGCTGATTTTTGCCAGATTTTTTAAATTTCACACTAGTCGATTTCACATTGAAATTTTCATCCATTTTGTTCAAACTACTTACCTTATCTTAAACAATTTCAGTATTTCAGATATTGTGTAAAATAAATACTTCCAACTAAATTTGTATAATCCGTTAACTTCTTTTTTCTCAAAGCTTTCTAAAGATTTCAAGTGTAGACCACTAGCAAGGGGTATATGTCTTGTATGTTCATTTGCATGCAAAATTCAACGGGGGTTCACAAGGCTGGTATCAAGGTCAAAGGGAAATAATTAGGAAAACACACAGATGCAAAACCAGATGTGAGATTTATGGTAGGGGTATACACATGTTCCACTGGAACCAGATTCAATATTCCAGAACACATCAGACACCCTAGGAAGGCTGGGAGTACACATCCGAAATGTTCTGAAAAATAAACAGCAAAGACAAGGAAAATAGTTCTAGTAAACCTCATACAATGATTAAAACACTAACAAAATTCCAACAAGGATGAATATTTAAATTATCATATTTGATTTAATTATGCTTGTTTTAAGAACAGTAATATATAAATTCTACTTTTTGACTTAACATGAAGTTGTAGCATAATGGCTTTGTTAACATGCATACATATAAATACAGATGCAGGGGTGTACAAAAAGGATGAAAGGATCAAAGTCTCATTTATAAAGTATATGTAGTTGTCTTTATTCTATTGGTGATGGCTTTGTGTTCTTGCTGTAATAATATGTATCAAGTACATTAAACATCATAGCAGTTTTCGACTGGTCACATATACATTTCATCGTCAGAGGGGAAAGAAGGGTGTTTCAACTGACAAAATGTGTATGGAGAAAGGCTAAGGGAACATAATGCCTACTTCGCTACACCTAATGCGTTCTTGATGCAGACAAGAGGCCCGTCGTACTGTGGCTGCTAATTCTCCTTTGACTCATGTTTCAAGATGATAGCTACATTTATATGTATCGCTTACATTATCTCTCTTGTCCCTTTTCGTCTCTCTTCATTCTTTCTTTATTCCTTTCTTTCTTTTTTCACTTCTGTTAATTTTACTTATCTTTTCAATAAAATCTGTCTTTGATCAGCCAATACATCAAAATCTTAATGTGCTTTCAAACTGTCATTCATATACCATAATCTACTAACTCGCGTTGTCAATGCAACATGGGGCCCTCTCTCAAAACCCCATGGAATGACCAGAAATGGCATCTCAATCAAACTATGACATGGGCAAACGCCCCCTAGAGGCTGGGAAACAAAATATATTATCTTAGTTTTCTAACCGTGAGAAATTGAGTGTTTTGATTTTCTTATTAAAGCTAAAATGAACTATCGACGAATGAAAGTTAATTATTAATTTCCTTTCCTTATTAGAGAAACTAAATGAACCTAATTAAGTCTGTACCCATACATAATATTACAAAGTATATAAACACTGCTCTTTGACTGAACATGATGTATGAGATATGTTGCAGTTCATTGAAAAACAGACTGAGTTATTATAATTTTATAATTGCAAATAACACATAGATCTACAATTTACATTAAATACTCTTTTTTTATCCACAGATGTAAATTGCAGGGGACAAAATGAACCTTTCCGATGGCCATACATAAATATTGTAGGAAACTGTAATCATTAATTCAATGTTGACTACAAGGATCAGGAAAGAAACCATATTCTTGTGAATGTGTTGATTTGTGTTTTAGGGTGTTTATAAGAAATAATATTTCTAAAAACACACTAGAAACTATATTCCTATGCAGTTTTGTATTTGGGGGGGGGGCTTCTTTTTTATTAAGATACATATACTGATGAGAAGCCATATTCAATTGAGATACGTTGATCTCCATTTTCACAGAATTCAGCTTAAAGAAAAACACACAATCCAACACTGGCGAGTAACACCATCATTACAAAGTGTATGGACTAGCATTTTCAAGAGATTCAAATTAAGAAATGTATAGACAGGCACACAGTGGAGATAAATATCACACATGTGAGGTGTGTGGATCAGCATTTTCAATGAATTCATCCTTAAAAGCACACATGCGATCACACACTGGAGAGAAACCATATTGTTGTGAGGTGTGTGGATCAGCATATTCAGAGCATTCAAATTTAAAAGCTCATATGCAAACTCATACTGGAGACAAACCATATTCTTGTGAAGTGTGTGGGTTGGCATTTTCACTGAATTCAATTTTAAAAACCCACATGCGAACACACACTGGAGAAAAACTATATTGTGAGGTGTGCGGATCAGCTTTTTCACAGCCTGCACATTTAAAATCACACATGCAAACTCACACTGGAGAGAAACCATATTCCTGTGAAGTGTGTGGGTTGGCATTTTCATGGGGTTCATCTTTAAAAATACATATGCGTACACACACAGGAAAGAAACCATATTCTTGTGAGGTGTGTGGATCTGCATTTTCAAACCCTGCAAATTTCAAAACACACATGCAAACTTACACTGGAGAGAAACCAGATTCTTGTGAAGTGTGTGACCTGGCATTTTCAAGGAGTTCATCTTTGAAAAGACACATACGAACACACACTGGAGAGAAACCATATTCCTGTGCGGTGTGTGGATCAGCATTTTCACAGCCTGCAAATCTTACAGCACACATACGAAATCACACTGGAGAGAAACCATATTCTTGTGTAGTGTGTGAGTTGGCATTTTCAGAGAATTCACCTTTAAAAACTCACATGCAAAAACACACTGGAGAAAAACTATATTCTTGTCAGGTGTGTGGATCAGCATTTTCACAACCATCAAATTTAAAAGCCCACATGCGAACACAAAGTTCCTATTTAAAAACACACACATACAAACACACACTGGAGAGAAACCACATACATGCCGTGTGTGTGGATCAGCATTTTCAGAGAGTTCCAGTTAACAATACACATGCGAACACACACTGGAGAAAAACCATATTCTTGTAAGGTGTGTGGATCAGCATTTTCACAGCTTTCATATTTTAAAGCAAAGTGTGTGGGTTAGCATTTTATATAACTTTAAAGATACACATGCATAAACACACAGGAGAGAAACCATATTCTTGTGAGGTGTGTGAATCAGCATTTTCATGTCGTTCAACCCTAAAAATACACACACGAACACACACTCGAGAAAAACCATATTCCTGTGAGGTGTGTGAATCAGTATTTTCATGTCATTCAAATTTAAAAACACACATGCGAACACACCCTAGAGAGAAACCATATTCTTGTGAGGTGTGTGGATGAGCATTTTCACAGCATACAAGTTTAAAAAGACATATACAAATACACACTGGAGAGAAACCCTATTCTTGTAAGGTTTGTGGATCAGCATTTTCACAGTGTTCACACATGCGCACACTCACTATAGAGAAACCAAATACATGAAAAGTGTGTGGGACAGAATTTTCAGAGAATATATATTTAAAGAAACACATGCAAACACACATTGGAGAGAAATAATAGTCTTGCAAAGTGTGTGGGTCATACTTTTCATGGTGTTCAAAATTTACAAAGCATGTGTGAAAATATACTGAAGTGTGTTGATCAGCATTTTAAAAATACATATTAGCGAGAAATTATTTCCTTATAAAGTGTGTGGATTGGCATTTTAAAGTTATTGCCCTGGAATTTTTTCTAAAAGTTTTTAATGCCAGACATATAAAAAATAATCCCTTATGTAAAAATTGTTTTCAATCACACAAGACGAAGTTAGAAACAACAAAAAAGAGAAAGATTAAAGTGCATATCATGTAAAAAAATTTTTATCTAGCTCATCTCAAATAAATAACCTTTTATTTAGACAATTTCATAGACAAAATGTTTTATAAATTAAGACAAAATAAAAACTTATTCAAAAAATGTTACATAGCTGAAATATTTGTTTGAACAGTCTGTTGCTAGTTATATTGACTAACTACAATGTTGCATTATTATAAAATATCTTTGTATAAAATTGTGTATTAAATCATTGTTATTTAATTGTTTTGTATGTATTAAAATAAATTTTGGGATGATCAGTCATCTTAACTTTTGTTGCTTTTCATCATTAAGATTAGTGAAAAATTAGTAATGGTTGACAATGCTTCAACAAATTATTTATTGGGACTAAACTATTGCCATGAGACATTTAATCTATGATTGATTAAACAGCCTTTTCTGGAGTTGCAGAGCTTTTCACCACATTACCCTCTAAGAGAGTAGTTTTCAAACTTCATTGTATAATAGCACACTGAGAAATATATTTGATTTACACAGCACACCAGTGTTAAGTCAAGATTTCCAATGAACAAAACGTCCAATACAAAAAGGTCACACACACATACTATGTAGAGGGATGTGTTTGGTCTACATTATGGGTTCTATAATCTACCTAACAGGAACTGAACAGGTTGCCCTTGATTAACGTGATTAATTAATCCCCAGATGGTACCGCGTATATATAAGATCAATGGTAAAAATTACAATTGATCCATGCTCAATTATATAGTGACTCAACATATTTAACTGTAGCTAGCTACTCTATAAAGTATAGAATATAGTTTTAGCAACATTTACTTTCAGAGGAAAAAAGGTTCAAAATCCATATCCATTATTTGTTGTTTAGTAGACTCTAAATTACAAGGGCAAAAAAGAAGACAATTGTCAAGTCAATTGTTTTAGTTAGTGTCAATCTATATATTTTGA
>VCCN01003977.1:7840825-7860564 GCA_006491835.1 Architeuthis dux
TTTGGTACCCTAAATGTAGAATCATGGGGTGCACGGTAGTTTAAGCTGTGTGATTAGGGTGGAAAAGAATGAAAAGGATCAGAATACTGTACGAGCATACCTCACCAAAAATTGTTGGGCGGAATCAAGACCTTTCTTTCTTTCTTTCTTTCTTTCTTTCTTTCTTTGTGCTCGGTGTTTTAAACCTCAGCTACGGCCCTGGACATATGCTTCTCAAAAAGCCCGGATTTATCAAATTTGGCCATAAAATGGCCAAAATGGCAACCCTGTTGTCGGAAACTTCCGATAATTCCCGAATCGTATTCGGGTCGAATTTGTTTTCCCGACGAGTGTTAAAAGATTTGAGGTGTGAATTTTAAACATCACTTTTGGATTTAGACTTCATTAATCACTGAGAAGCCTTTTTCCAGGTAAATTAACCGTTTATCTATCTTTTTACTTATTGTTAAGTTAGTTTTATTATCTTCATTGTAAGTGTAAATCATGTTTAGTAGATTCTTTGGCAATGCGACCTATGGCGTTTTCAGCATTTTAAACCATTGGCGATATTTGCTACGGAAGGTCATACGCGTAAATTCCTTCTGCTTTCAAGAAAATGTTATGATTTTTCGACTTTATTTCGGCACAGACATTATTTATATATATTTATTCCGGTTATCCTTGCTTAACTGGTGTTTGGAAAATGGTTAGCTATAAAAATGGCTACTTCCGTTTAACTTTTTTTTTCGTGTTCCTGGAGGACGGAGGTTGAGTTGTTTTATTAAAAAAAGATTTAATTATAAGAAGCGAGGCAAAACAAATAATTGTTGCATAACGAAAAACAGTTTTATTTTCAATCAAAGAAGAAACAATGTAATTTATTTTAAATACAGAATTTTATTTTATATTATGCAAGGAAAAAAAAGAATATAGAAAATATATCGATGCGCCTCAAAATTTAATTAAAACATGAAAAAAAAGTCTATTAAGTCAAAGAAGAAACAATGTAACTTAATTTATTTTAATTATGTAACGAAAAAACAAAAGACTAGTAGTAGTTATAATGTTTATACATATGTATGTTATATTAAATCAAACATGCCGAAGCAAATACCCAGCAGCCCCCATTCCGTTTCCGGTCCCAGAAAGCGCGAACGGGAGTAAGAACGGGGGAGGCTCAGTTCAGCTCAAGCATAGCTTTTATCAACATGTGTCTTTCGTTTTATCCTTTCTTAACACACTTAAACACGATTACGAATCAAACGCATTCTAATCTTATACAGCTACCACAGAAAGAACAACAAAGGCACAAAAACACAACAAGAACATTACAGTAGTGAGTGTTGATGGTTCTAAACCAGGCCTTCCCAAAGTGGGGGCCGTGTAAATATTCAGGGCGTCACAAGTGCAATGTAGAAATTTTTTAAAGTTTTATATTCTAGCTTTAGGATCATTATTTGCTTGTTATTAAAAATCACTACAGTATTTAACAACATTGAAATTTGCTTTGAGACCAGAACAGTCTGAATAACAACTTTCACTACTCATTGTTGCGATGTGTTTCCTTGAACACGTGCAAATGGAATGGGCCTTCTCTCAGTGTTGCCAACTCAAAAAATATTTCTGCACTAGTTTGACTTTGACTGCCAAAAACAGCCAAACTGTTTTAAGCCCAAACGCGTTAATTTAGCGCTTTTTTTTTACTGCTGAAACAAGAAACGTGCTGAATCTAGCGTGAAACACGCTAAATCAGTTTTTTTCTATGACTTTTTTCATACACTAGTACAATGTCAGTGGTGACTTTTCTTAAGTTGAGACTTTCAAAAAACTTAAAATTAGATAAAATAGATTTTGGCTCCTTATTGCTGATCCATACATAAAAAACCCTGTCATTTTTACGGGGGTATATGCTAGTTAAAATATAATCATAATAACATTTAAAATTGAAATGGGGAAGTTAATGCTATGTTTCGTTGACGTGAGAAGAATAGATACTACAATTTGATTTTGAACAAAAGGTGCACTGTTCTGATAGTGCCAATTTTGTTAAATGAATTGTTTTTATTTCTTTTGACACTTTCATGTTGACTTTCCAAATAATAAATAATGTCAGTTGTCACAACTGACATTATTTATAATTTGGAAAGTCAACATGAAAGTGTCAAAAGAAATAAAAACAATTCATTTAATAAAATTGGCACTATCAGAGCAGTGCACCTCAAATCCGAAGGAGGTAAGCCAGTTATAAAACAAGGTAAAAAAAATAAATATAAGATTCCAAATACTGAATTACCTCTCTTATATTTTTTTTTTACCTTGTTTCATAACTGGCTTACCTCCTTCGGATTTGAAGTCTTGCAACAGAGATAAAACTAAAAAAGCATCCGAAATGCAATATAATTTGTTTCCTTTATATTATGACAACTACTTAATCACTGTGACAAAATTCACGGATATATTTGAATTTCTATGAGATGATCTTTCAAAATTATTCCCATCATATGTGGAAGAATGCATGTTGTGGGAAAATGTTCCCCGATATAGTCTGAACAAAGACATTGTTTTCCTGCTTCTGTGAGCTTATTGGCCTAAAATATCAGTTATAATCTATTATTTAACTACATAATGGGCACTGGGCTTTTCAACTTAAAGGTAACAATTTTGCTGATAAAAATATCTCCTATTACCATTCCGAACAATGGACTCTACCACTGAAACTATTTTAGTAAAAGAAAATTGAAGGGAGGTAATTCAGTATTTGTAAAGCAAATTTATTTGGATGTCGATACAGACTTTTACTCAAACATTTTTGTAGGCTTATGAATAAGTTTTGATGATAAGGAAGTTAAAGTGATTTTTATAGAGCTTTTGAAATGCCAATGCTGGCCTGATTCACTTCTATGGACATAAAATGGGCAAGTAATCCTGGATCCTACGTTAAAACAAAAAAGTAAAATAACAACATTGTTGTGTTAAAAACTTTTGAGTTCCCCCTTAATAGTTTAAGGCTTTCTCATTAGGGTGTAGGAAAAAAAACCCTCGGTAGATTGAAAGCATGACCAAAATTTCAGTAATTGGTGACATTATTCATTTTTTTACCTGGCCTCATTCTAATCACACATTTTTAAAGCTTAAAGCTTAAATCTTTTTTGAAGCATCTAAAAATTAAAGAATAACAGGTCTAAACTCAATAGAAACTGTCATGTTACTAACATCTTTTGACAGCAAGCTGTGTTGGGTGTGATCAATGAATAAGTTACTTCTCTCACCTTTTGTTTGGTAGTGATCACTAAAAAGTCTGAATTTTCAAAAAACAAGAATGAACGCAGCCTAGCATAAACTTACATTGCAAATCAAACCCCCTACTAAATGGGTGAATTTTCAAAAAACAAAAAAAGTTTTTTCTATACATAATAAGAAGTAAATGTTTAAATTTTCTAGCTTCATTGGTGTAGCCTGTACCCGTGACACATAAATACAAGATGAACTGCCGAAATGTCAAAATAAACAAAAGAAATCTCATTTGTACACTGCATGGTCTTCTGAATTGTTATTTCACTCTAATTATTGTCAGATAAATTATAATCCACATCGATACACTGGTCATACACTTCCTTATTATTCTTGCTTTAGAAAAAGTGATTACCTGGCCTAATATTCTAATTGTGTTAACATCCAGAAATTAAAGAATAATACCACCACAATGTATTCCCATAAAGGCAGAAAACAAATGTGATAATTGAACAGCATTTTTATTCTCCGAATTATTACAAATTTTTTTTTCCATAAATAAAAAAAATGAAATATTCAACATTTGCAAATGCTGTTCAAATGATTACCCGGCTATCTTTGAGTTTAGTGTACTAAACTCATAAAAACTGGAAATGTGGTCCATTTTGCACATACATGATATTTACTTTGAGTGTGCAGAGTACATGAAAATTAAAAGGAACTGTTGTGCGTTTTGTAGATACAGAAACTCCATAATTTTGAAATCAGTATACCTTAATGATTGCTTTTAAAAATATTTTGTATGTTCTCTCAGATAGATTTTCTTGTATCTAACTGGAAAATTCCCATTTAAAATCAATTTTCCTTTTATTAAAGAAAAAAGAACATAATTAAAAAATGACTTGGTCAACCAAAGTTTTTAAGTTGGTCTGGCTGGCAATGTATGCATCAATGGAGCTAGAGAGCTGAAGATTTTTTAATATACCGCTTATATCTTTTTTTTTAAAGATTACCCCACAAAATAGGTTTTCTATGGGAGTACATGCTAACTTGGTCCTTTAGTTTGTGTCCAACAGCATTCATGCTTATTTTCTTTTACATTCAGACTTTTTTAGTGATCACAGCCTAAGAAAAGGTGAGAGAAGTAACTTATTGAATACACCTTTTATCAATTTTTTAATTCACCCCCAACACTGCATGCTGCCAACAGACATTGGTCATGTGACGGTTTCTTTTTCTCTTAAAATCAGCACTTTTCTCTTGTAAATCTCATATATCACTGTTTAAAGTGAAATATACTTTTGTAAGTTTTCGCATTTTTACGCCCTACAAAATTTGTTCAGCAAAATAATTGTAAAACTTTTCCCCTTTTTATGTATTCTCTAATCTATCTTCAAAATTATGTAACATTTAAAAGGAAATTCATTATTTTTTACAAAAGCAATCATATTTATGACAAAATGTATAAGCGAGGTACCACTGTAAAACATAATTTGCTAATTGGTGGTGGATATAATTAGCATTGCCATGACTTCATTCCAGTCAAAATTATTTTCGAAATAAGACATCATCTTTGAAATATAGTTCAATTAACGGTGATGAAAAAAGGTGAAAGATTAAATGATGCTAACTAATTATTCTTGTTCTTTGCTAAATGTGGTTTTATCTTTACTTTATATATATTATATAATGTTGTAAGTGTCCAAATACATTTGTCTCACAGTATATATAAAATCATGTGGTTTATTTTTGATTTACCATTTATTTTACTGATTGCATGTCCATACAATTTATGACAAAATGTATAATAAGATAGTTAGGGTTTCAATGAATTCCAGCATGAGTTAATACATCTTTATAATTACAATTGTATAATTACAAATAAATGAATATATGATCTTTAATAATACCTCTTCTTCTTTCAGAGATTTCAACTGTGGTGGAAAACTACTGAACTTCTCTGATGGCCATATGTAAATATTGTATAGAGAGGCTATGATGATAAATTCAATTTTGAATATGGAAATATGTAATCAAGATAAATAATATATATATATAAGTGTGTGAATTTGCTGTTTAGAAAATTAACAGTGGACAAAACCCATAGCAAAAAAAGACAATGTGATTCTTTGTGTTTTAGAGTGCTTATACTAAAAACACATTTACAAAAGAAACTAAAAAGAAGCTATATTCATATGCAGAGTGTCAATGTGCCTGTTTAGAGGAGTTTCCATAGAAAGATAGACATGGAAACATACATTGAAGAGAATACCTCTTCATGTGAAGAGAGTGGATTGGAATTTTCACACAGTTCACATTTAGAAACTCATATGCAAACACACACTGGGGAGAAACCATATTCATGTGAAGTGTGTGGTTCAGCATTTACAATAAGTTCAAATTTAAAAAGACACATGCGGACACACACTGGTGAGAAACCATATTCATGTGAAATGTGTAGTTTATCATTTTCACAGAATTCAGAATTGAAAAACCATGTGCGAACACACACTGGAGAGAAACCGTATTCATGTGAAGTGTGTGACTCAGCATTTACAAGTACATCAAATTTAAAAACTCACATGCGAACACACACTGGAGAGAAACCATATTCATGTGAAGTGTGTGGTTCAGCATTTTTGACCACTTCAAATTTAAAAATTCACATGCGGTCACACACTGGCGAGAAACCATATCCATGTGAAGTGTGTGGTTCAGCATTTTCAAACACTTCACATTTAAAACTTCACATGCGGTCACACACTGGCGAGAAACCATATCCATGTGAAGTGTGTGGTTCAGCATTTACAAGGTCATCTGGTTTAAAAAGACACATGTGGACACACACTGGTGAGAAACCATATTCATGTGAAGTGTGTAGTTTATCATTTCCAGAGAGTTCTACTCTGAAAAACCACATGCGAACACACACTGGAGAGAAACCATATTCATGTGAAGTGTGTGGTTCAGCATTTGCAAGGACATCGAATTTAAAAACTCACATGCGGTCACACACTGGAGAGAAACCATATCCATGTGAAGTGTGTGGTTCAGCATTTTCAAACACTTCAAATTTAAAAATTCACATGCGGTCACACACTGGAGAGAAACCCTATCCATGTGAAATCTGTGGTTCAGCATTTTCGAACACTCCAAATTTAAAGATTCACATGCGGACTCACACTGGTGAGAAACCATATTCATGTGAAGTGTGTAGTTTATCATTTCCAGAGAATTCAACTTTGAAAAACCACAGGCGGACACACACTGGAGAGAAACCATATTCATGTGAAGTGTGTGGTTCAGCATTTACAAGGACATCAAATTTAAAAATTCACATACGAACTCACACTGGAGAAAAACCATATTCCTGTGAAATATGTGGTTCAGCATTTTCGAACATTCCAAATTTAAAAATTCACATGCGGACACACACTGGAGAGAAACCATATACATGTGAAGTGTGTGGTTCAGCATTTACAAGGACATCCGGTTTAAAGAGACACATGCAGACACACACTGGATAGAAACTCTATTTGTGTCAAGTGAGTCACTCAGCATTTGAAGGAAGCCACATGTAAATTGTCATATGCAAATATAACGTGAAAAAACCATAATCATATGAAATGTTTAGTTCAATGTTTTCACGGTGTCCAACTTTGAAAACAGACATGCCAACATGTGTTGTATAGCCTCTTTTACATGTTCTGCCGACATGAGATGTCTCATCATTGGGTTGCTCAGTTGCGGGAGGGAAATTCTGAACTTGGAGAAAAAAAGGAAGACTTGAAACTTGTTTATAAAAATATCCAGATATATTTTTATTTTGTAAGATATATTGTCAGTGGGAGAGAGAGATAATGGGAGCCTGTTCCCAACAGGGGAACTTGCCCTGTGCTCCAAAGCCCAGCTGTTGTCCATCTCTGTCTGGTATCTTTCTCCTTTTATCAGATTTAAACACCCACACTGATTTTCCAACAAACACCTGCAAGTTTAGTCAAAATCCTGTTTTCGGATGCATATGTATCTTCCCTGAGGTCACCGGGTTCACTTGCACCCAAGTGTTGGCCCAGAAATGACCTCCAGTGGCACTATATCACAACACACGGTGAAGAGTATCTATCATTTTCTGACATGAGTGAATTACTAAAATATTTCATCATAGTTAATCACAATCTTCAATGGGGTGAGGGAAAGATAGGAAGAGAGACTATGAATTAGAAATAGGATTGCTTCACCTTGGAAATAGAAATTAGTCATTATTCACTGAGCTGGTTGCATGGTTTGTCCCAGGAGAAAACGTGCAAAGTGTCATGAAAGAGTATAAAACTATCAGTGTTAAGAGAAAAAATAAAAAAGTTGAGCATTTGAAAAATTTTGCTCTAAAGGAAAAGAATTTGAAATTTTATAAAATCCTGTATCTTAGTTACCTTTTCTTCCATGCCTCTTCTACAATACTTATAGAGTTCCTTTATCTAAACACTGGAAATAGAAAGGTTTGCCTCAGACATCTCAATCTAAGCTACTGTTAACTAAAGTGACATAATTGCTTAGCCAATGAAAAACAAACAAATCTTGAGTTTTTTCTTTACATACTGAAAATGTTCATAAATATTTGAACAAGCACAAACTCTGTGTTTCTTTCCTATGATTGCATTCTTTCAAAAATGTGTATTGGTCTACAGGTACATATACCTCAAAAGACACACAGACATTTATTGCTCTCTAATTTTTTTCAAAATAACATTAAATTCAAAACTGTTGTCTCTTATTCACTTCCTCCAGTAATACCTGTCTTCTCTAAACCAATATTGCTGCTCCCACTTCCTCCAGTAATATCTGTCTTCTCTAAACCAATACTGCTGTTCCCACTTCTCCAGTAATACATGTCTCCTGTAAACCAATATTGCTCATCCGCCCACAATGAATGTATTGATACTTTTTATTGCAGTGGTCTGTTCAGTCTCTTTGTCCCTCAGATATGCTAGCATGGCCACTTTGCTTTCCCTAGGCATAATTGCTTTGTGGTCCCCCTCCCAAGAAAAACACTAATGCGATCTTTAACTGAAAAAATATATTTTACAAAGACAATAAAATAAATAAGAAATCAGGACTATACAATAGTCACAAAACTTTACAAACTCTGCAAAGACAGAGATATTCAAGTATATAGGCATACATCAGCAGTGGTGGCAGGCTTAGCAGGCTGTCTCATTCTTAAACCTGTAATGTACTGAGCTGTTCAACAAAGTGCAATTGAGGCTAGAAAGTGGAGCTATAATGATAAAATCCAATTTAAAAAAATGTGCATAGCTCTTTTCTTAATGTGCTATACAATAAGAGGAACATAATGAAGATGTAAACATATCAGCACACAGTTATAACACAGAGACAACTTGCTGCTGAGTCCTTTACCAACCTCAGCTTTTAACAACACTCAGTGAATAGAGTCTTGGCAATACTAGTATAGCATTAGGAGAGGAAATGTAGATTATCAGTTTAACGGGCAGCTGCTGAAGACAAAGAAAATGTAAGTTAAAGTGATAGTCTGCAAAATTTGAATCTTTTCTGTTTTGTTTGGGGAGTTTCCCACAACATCGTTGGTGTCAAGCCTTCATTCCTTTCATTTTTTTTCTCATTCTCTGTAGGTGGTGCTCTTTGTCTGTGCTGCCATGGTGGCTATCACTAACTACACTGGGTGTTTAGATCAGAAAATGGAAAAGCATTCATGCTCTGGGTACAGACTTCAGAGGTACATGTCTGCATTTCCAGGTTGCAAAAATGTTAAAATGTTAGGTCATCTTATGACAGATTCGGAGCAAGTTCTCCATTGACAGCAAGACCACTTAAACGTTCCTGTGCCATTGATGAATGCAGGTATGTTTTGAAAAAAAATGTTTTTGCAAGCCCTCCTTGGACTTTGCTGAACTTAAGCAGCACTACAAATCTGTCTTTGATCTGGCTCAGTGTCCCAAACCTCTCTTGCAGTGTCTACAACACTGTTGAAAAATACCGAAGCCTTCTGAGGGCATCAGTGAAGAGCTTGTCTGCGGCCTCATATGCAAACTGACTTTTATTGCTCCTGAGCCTTATCTGGTTCATGGTGCCACACAGCTCCCTGGCAGTTGACACAGCCTCAGCAAACAAGGAGTGTCTATTTGGAGAGGGAGGTTTTGACAGTATCAATGCTTCTGATGGCAATATCAATCCGCATTGTACTTGACTGAAGCAGCTTATTTATCTGGTTTGTGATGGTAAGAATGTCGCAGAATCTGAATGAGGCCACTTCTGCAAGGGCTTGAGCCTCTACTTTAGCAACTTGATCACTCGCACTCACAGCTTGCGTAGCCTCCATGGGAGCTTTTCTGATAGCTGTAACATTCTGCTTTCCTATCTAACATCACTCCAAAATATCAGCATCAGGTTAACATGCTTGGTCAAGATGATCCATCACTGTGCGGTTCCTGAAAAGAAAGAGAAGACTCTGCAAATAGCCAATTGCATCCTGGGATGACTTAGCAGCATCAGCTATTACAAGATTCATTGTATGTTCTCCACAAGGAACAAACAGTGCTCTTGAATTTAGCTGTAGCAGTCAGGCCTGGACACCTTGCTTCTTGCCTTTCATATTTGCTCCATTGTCATAGGTCTGACCTGTACAATTTTCAAAGGGAATGCAGATTTCCTTCAACTTGTCAAGAATAACATTGGACAGGAATAACATTGGACAGGAATAACATTGGACAGGCTGAGGCCAGTTGTTTCCACCACATCCAAATACCCAAGGAAGTATTCCTTGATGTCTGGACTTGGCTCCAAACAGACAATCCACACTAGGGCTTACATCTGGGATACAGTCGGGAATGATGGAGTAATATTTTGCATCTTAGATATGTGAAACAATGGTCTGTACTGTTTTCATTCATTTTGCTGTCCAAGATAGCGTGTCCGGGTTTTTTCATCCTTTACTTTGGCCAGGTGATTTTCCATCACAGGGTCAAACTTGGCCAGGAGTTCAACTTCCTTCAAGAAGTGCTCATTGTCTGGCTCATAGAGACACTGAGAAGAGCCCATAAAAGACAAATTTCTTGAAGCGAGAGAGATATGGCCATTAAGCATTGAGGACACCTTCCCAACTATTCTTTTCTACTTCTAGTAATGTCAACTGCTGTTGGTCTGTATTTCTTTAACTGCCTATCCACTTCCCTCTCAACTGAGCCTTTTGTATGGTTTGGGCTACATTCATGGGCCCTGTTGTTTATATTTGTCTAAACCTTCATGCCTAAGTTTGTCTAAACCAGTGGTTCCCAACCTTTTTTGTTCTATGCTCCACCTCAACTGGTAAAAAATATTAATGTCCCCCCCCCCCCGCTTACTATAAAAAAGTTCTTTAATTATATATAATGGGGCATATGTATAATTAAATTTATGCCCATCAACCAAATCTTGCACTTTGATCAATTTCCCATAATAAAACAAATTTAGTGTTGAAAAGGTATAATAATACATTGGTAAATTCAGGAATTTACCAAAATTCAGGTTGAAGGTCAAAAGGGAAGGCAATTGTGAAAATGGCAATATATAAATTATATATACATTTAACAAGGTAAACAATTCTTAGTACATTGGTTACCAACATGGGCATCCATTGGGGGTGGGGGCGATCAGGCCTTCTCACCGAGGGGAAGGGTTTATAAGTTGGAACCTTACAGAGGCTGGCAATAAAAGTTGTGTTTATTTCACAGTAATAAGTAATACTACATTTTAATAAAATAAATGTTGATGGTATCGTGTAACAGCGTTGCCACGGAAATATATTCTGAATGTATCCTTTTGGTCCCCCCACCTGCCCCTTCAAAAGTGGCAGCAGACGCCAATGGTTACCAACCAACCTTTTCCACATTTAGTTTGAAGATCAAAAGGCAAGGAAGGTTGTCGGTTTCATAACAGACCGAGGGCAAAGCATAGGATACTGGGTACGCGATGAGAGAAGCAGAGTCACCAAAATGTGATTTACATAAGTGATTTACATCTTGTATAACCTTGCTTATAGTTGTCTAATGGTGCCTATTGTAATTATGAATCATGATTTTTTTTAAAAATGTGTGATGCCCTGCACGCATGTGACTAGTGGTGGCCCTGTATGTTACATACCATTTTTGGATACATATTTCTCTGAGTATCCCTCTTGCGGAATCATATTCTAGTTACCTGTGCATAAGTTTTTGAACATGAACAGGTACATATACAGGTGCATCTAAAAAAATTAGAATATCGTGGAAAAGCTCATTATTTTCCATAATTTAATTCAAAAAGTGAAACTTTCATATATTCTAGATTCATTAAACATAAAGTGAAATATTTCAAGCGTTTTTTTTCTTTTAATTATGGCTTACAGCTAAAAGCACTAGAAAAAACGTATCTCAAAATATTAGAATATTCCATTTCGAGTTTGAGTAAATCACTATGCAGTATAAATACCATGAATCTTTCAGTCAGGTTCAGTACACACAACTACAATCATGGTGAAGACTGCTGACTTGACAGTTGCCCAGAAGACACTCATTGACACCCTCCACAAGGAGGGTAAACTACAGAAGGTCATTGCTGAAAGGGCTGGCTGTTCGTAGAGTGCTGTATCAAAGCATATTCATGGAAAGTTGACTGGAAGGGAAATGTGTGCTAGGAAAAGGGGCACAAGCAAGACGGATGACTGCAGCCTTGGGGGGATTGTCACGCAAGAGAGAGCTTCACAAGGGGTGGACCGAGGCTGGAGTCGGTACATCAAGAGCCACCACGCACAGACGTGTCCAGGAAATGGGCTGCAAGTGTCGCATTCCTAATGTCAAGCCACTCCTGAACCTGAGACAGTGTCAGAAGTGTCTCACCTGGGCTAAAGAAAAAAAGAACTGGACTTGCTCAGTGGTCCAAAGTACTCTTTCCAGATGAAAATAAATTCAGAGTCTGGAGGAAGAGTGGAGAGGCACAGAATCCAAGTTGCTTGAAGTCCAGTGTGAAGTCTCCACAGTCAGTGATGATTTGGTGTGCCATGTCATCTGCTGGTGTTAGTCCACTGTGTTTTATCAAGTTCAAAGTCAACGCAGCCATCTACTAGGAGATTTTAGAGCATTTCATGCTTTCGTCTGCTGACAAGCTTTATGGGGATACTAATTACCTTTTCCAGCAGAACTTGGCACCTGCCCACAGTGCCCAAACTACTAGTAACTGGTTTGCTGACCATGGTATTACTGTGCTTGATTGGCCAGCCAACTCGCCTGACATGAAACCCATAGAGTATCTATGGGGTATTGTCAAGAGGAAAATGAGAGACACCAGGCCCAACAATACAGATGAGCTGAAGGCCGCTATCAAAGCAACCTGGGCTTCCATAACACCTCAGCAGTGCTACATGCTGATCGCCTCCATACCAAGCCGCATTGTTGCAGTAATTCATGCAAAAGGTGCCCGGACCAAGTATTGAGTGCATAAATGAACATACTTTTCAGAAGTTCGACATTTCTGTATTATAAATCCTTTTTTTGATTGATCTCATGAAATATTCTAATATTTTTAGATGGATTTTTTATTTTCCTGAGCTGTAAGCCGTAATCATCAAAATTAAAACAAAAAACAGCTTGAAATATTTCACTTTATGTGTAATGAATCTAAAATATATGAAAGTTTCACTTTTTGAATTAAATTACGGAAAAAAATGAACTTTTCCACGATATTCTAATTTTTTTAGATGCACCTGTATGAATCAGCCAGTATGTATGTGTTATATAGATATAAGATATTCAAATTCATTCTTCGGACTTCTTCAGGTGTAATATCCAAGTGTGATGGGGTAAACATATTTTTTAATTTCAAGGGAGTAACCCTATAACGTAGGATTTGGGTGTTTCTTTGTCCTTGTTTTGTCTGGTTTGGGTCTGTTGAAGAAGACCTAAACGTGTTAACAACACAAACAACAAGGAGTTCAATCGTCTGAAGAACTATTTGAATGTTAATGACCCTTCTCAAAACTATAAAATATATATAAAATAGTTATTTGGCTTATATATGTGTGGTAAATTGATATAAACTAGTTATTTGATTTTTATATATATATATACTTATGAGCAGTATTTGAACAAGCACAAAGTCTGTGTTTCTTGCCTTCTTTCCAAAATATGTATTGGTTTAATTGCATGCTATTTAACTAACTAGTTTCGGAACTCTTCCAAATAGCAATGTTGGTGATCGATACTGAACGAAGTTTTAGCAGGATAGAAAAAATACTTGGTTTGATTCATTTAACAATTTAGTTCTATAAAAAAATCACTTTCCAGGGATTTAGCATTCAGAACAACAAAACATGAGTAAATGCATGCCTTGTTGTGCTGATTGCAATACAATCTGATTCTTCTTGTATAAAATTTCTGTTTTTCACTCTCAAAACCAAGCCATTCAAGCAAAATTTCTGTTTTGTGCAAAATACAGCAGTACTGTATATTGTCAATGAAAACATTAAATTATTATGCAAGCTTTGCATTTGAACACTGGTATGAAACTTTTGAAAAGTCAGAAACTTGGGATTATAATTGTTTATCACCCATAAAATGACTGCAAAATGTAAATATGTTACTGTTTCAACATATTTGAGGGGTTTTTTGCATCAAATTTGGTTTCCCTCCTTAAAATTTTCATTTTTTAAATGCACATTTGCATTTTAACTTTCAATAAAACAGACCAGTTTAAACTCTGTTGCTGGGTTTAGGTCATTCATGTGTTCTGACATTTATATGTATCTATGTATTTATCTATGTATATGAACTTTGCCCAGCCCTAACCATTTATAGTAGAAACTTGAAATTTTGCACACACACACTCCCCTCAATGAGTAGAGAAAATGTTTTGTTTTTTGGAGGTTTTTAGAGGGGGGTTCAATATGCAATGTAAGTTTATGCTAAATTGGTTACTAGTTTGTGCCCGCTTGTTTTTGGAAAATTCAGACCTTTTTTTAGTGATCACAGACCAACAAAAGGCAAGTGAAGTAACTTAGTCATTGATCACCCCTTTTTTCAACTTTTAAAACTTTTTTTTTGTGATTCATAATTTCCCTTGGAATGCTAGTATTTCTTGTTCTCTGATTTTATCAACTTTACAGTTTGCATTCATTCTTGACAGTCAAAAGGAAGTTACTATGAAAGGCATGAATCAGCCAGGCAGAACCACTTAAAAACTGAAGAAACCTATGTTGACTATGTTATTTCAAGGAATTCTTGTCAAGAAATCCTGATTATCAATGATATTTGCCATTTGACAGTAAAAAGGATGAATCAGCCAAGCAGAAGCACTTAAAAACTGAAGAAATCTATGTTAGTCAAAAGGAAGTTACTATGAAATACCAAATGAATTGTTCAAGTAGTGCTGTCAAATTATCAATTCACTCATATGGCTGCCTATAAAAAGAATTTACATTTTGAAGAGTTGTAAGACATTTACATGTTTTAATCTTAAGTAAGGTAGCCAGCCGTCTGGCTTTAGGCCGGACAGTCCAGCTTTTGAAAACTCATTAGTCTGACAATAAAACTGATATAATTATTTCAGATATATTTTTAAAAACCGTTAACATATTTTTATTATATGTAGTTGCCATTGTCAAGTATTTTTATTGAATGTAGTTTCCGTTGTCAACACTGCTGATGAGCCGTGTTGTATGACAGTGTCAGTCTTCCCAAGTCCTCCTTTTCAGTCTGGAACAGTGGTTGCCAACGTTCTCAATTCCAATGACCCCTTTTATTTAAATGAATTTCCCACAGACCCCAGTTGACTCTAGGCTTGTGAAATGTATGCCCTACACAACAAGCACACAGACCCCAGGTTTTTGAAAGGTCTACCTACTCAACAAGCTCACAAACCCTAAGTAATAACTTTTTGGAAACCATGCAAAATCACTCTGGCTGACTGAGATTGTTTTAAATATTCACTTAAGAAATTCATGTTTCAATTCTAAAATTTCAAAGTATGCATTTCCTGAATTTATTGAACAAAAGAAGTGAAGAGTAAAATTACTAGCGTAAGTTTCATCATGCACATCATGGTTTTTGAAAGGTTTCATAATTTAAATTAAAAGCCTTTAAATTCAATGACCTCAACTAAGGTGAGTAAGCATTGTATTATTACAATCCTTAAAAAAGTTTGCAAACAAGAAACCAGTTTCTAAAGCAGGAGAATTTTACGCGATTGATCTTCCGTAGCAGAAATCGCCAATGGTTGAAAGTTTCCTGTTTCGAAGGATGGCCGAAAAGTTTTGTATCTAAAGTTGTTTTTTTTTTGTTTTTTTGTTTTTAAATATTTTAGTCCAGTACAACTATTTGATTGTTTTTCTTAGTAAATATATCTGTTATTAGATATATTGTGCATATCCTTTTTACAGATGATCTTATATGTTTGGTGTAATGTGTGTTAGTGAATTTGGTATGATTTGTGAGTGAATCATTTTGAGAATTTCATGTGGGATAGATAGATGACTTTAAACAAATAATAATGTTTTGGGATTTGTTAAATCTGTTTGTATTTTTTCCATTTTTCAAATTTAGTCCCTACAAGTGGTTGATGTATGACAGAATGTAACTTTTCCACTTTGGCTCCATGTTAAAAAGGCTCTAGGTACATTCGTCTATAAAACTTTAGCAAATATTAGTTCTGCCTACAGCACTTTTGACTAAAATAGCTCTAGTCTAAATGTACGTTCATATCAAATTATTTTAGTCCAAAAGCACTCACCTTAATTATTTCTTCTTCTTTTTTGGGGGGGACTCTAATAGTCAACAATGATTTTTATTGGGGTGTGCAGGCCTTGAATTTGTCGATAAATAGTGGGGAAATTAATTGCAAAATCGTTCAGATTGTGATACAAGCATGAAATTTTGCATGTGGTTCACCTTTATGCTGCTTATTAAGAAATTATTGTTAGCCACTTGAAAATCTAATATAGCCGCCATTTTTCAAGATGGCCACCAAATTATGGCTATTGGAATCAATTATCTTCATATAATCAAAACAAACTGTCCAAAATTAGTATTTGAGAGGTCAATTCCTATATTTTGTAACATAGAGATTCTATTTTCGCAACATCTGAGTTTGTAGGATGGATTTATTCATTATCTTTAGAAGGTTTAAGATATATTATGCCTCAGTTGTCTAATGTTTTCATGGTAATTAGACATCTGGATGCATCATTATATATTTACTGAACCTTAGAACTGGCACACCCATTTACAAACTGCAGCTCAGGTCAAACTGATAGCATTTGCATCTTCTACAGCATTCAGTCTTACATCTGCATTTCGTCAGCTGTTGGCAACATTTGCAATAAGTTGGAGAATTGTCCAACAAACATTCCATCCCTCGCCATGCTTTATCCACCCCCAGTCACTAGGATTCTGGTACTGTGGCCTACATACAGTTGACTGACTCCATACGCATCCTGACTAGAAAGCAGCATGTTTTGCATGTTTAAGGAGGGCATCTTGGGTTGGTGGAATAAAGTTATATGTTCGTTTGTTTCCTTGCAAAAGTCCAGTCTTTATCCATTCCTGAGATAATCCTTGCTTATACGGATGTAAAACAATGTTTATATGCTGTGTTTTGCTATTGGATTTTACACACGTATAAGCAAAGATTACCAAACTTGCTTCAGGAAAAACATCATAATTCCCCAACTACTAAAAACCATCACACTTGCCACATCTAATACTATAAAGATGATGAATGTTTGTCTGTAACTATGTTTTTTTAAAGACTCCTAAACAGTTGCACCCTAAGCTGAGAATTTGTGCATAAGGGTGACTTAACCCAAGGATGAACATTGAATAGGTGTCAATGACTTCTGGTAACCTATAAAGATGAAATTGGGGTCAGGACAATATATTTATATATTCAGCAGCTCATCATGAATAATTGATTATAGAAACCATCTTTAATTAACAAAAGTTTATTTTAATTTAATTTAAATATTTTCTTATTTAATTGAATTTTAAAACAAATATGTAGTGGTGACCAGGGCACAATGAGACAATAGAATTTGTAATCCTTCCGAATCAGTAGAGGATGGAATATTCTAATGGTATCATAGAATATGGTGTTCCATTTATCATATATTAATCTATGAATGATTATGAAACACAAAACCTGGTAGGACTGGGAACAATTTTTAAAGGAGTGATAGGATGTCTCAATTTCCCCCTTGTATTGGGGTGTTGTATAGCCATCTTGGTTTGTGGGAGGAAAATTCTGAACTTGGAGAAAAAGGAAGACTTGACACTTGGTTTATAAAAATATGAGGATATATTTTTATTTGATAAGATACATTGTGTCATGGTGGAAGAGGGAGAGAGAGATAATGAGAGCTGACAGACTGTTCCCAACAGGGGAACTGGCCTTGTGCCTTCCCCCAGCCTAGGCGGTCTGTCTCTCTGGGGGTGTCTTGTGTCTCTCTGGCTTCGACGGCATCTCTCTGTCACTTTTATCAGGTTCGAATGCCCACACTGATTTTCCAGTCCGCCATCTGCAATCTGGGTCAATATCCTGTTTATGACCCCTGAACATCCGGTGTGTCTGTTTCCAGTATAACTTTGTTGTTGTCAATATCCTGTTTATCTTTCAACACCTGTGGGGGTCAAATCTGTGACCTCTGCCCATGGCCACCTAAATATCCAACAGGGGTACCTTGAGACAGCACACATGCCACATGAGCAGACCAACAAAAACCATTTCAAACAAATAATGAGACAACTGTCACTTGGTGCTGCCTAAGAATGTGGTTCATGGTAAGATCATTCTCAGTGCCTCCTCATGTACCGTTTCTATTTTTCGGTATATTTAGCATCACAAATTTCCCCTTCATCTTTTGGCTAGAGAAAGCTGATCTTATAATCCCCAGATGCATTTTTGTTCCTCAACACCTTTCCAATGTAGTAGATTTTCTTATCTTTTTTCTTAAACTCAGTAAGGACATAATCAGCCCCCAAGAAATTGATGTGTAGGATTGAAGACCTGGAATTCCTCTTCAGGCACATCATCACTATCATCAAGGACAGGCTCCTCCTCACTGTTAGGATCTGATGATGATGCATCATCAAGGAGTCGTTTTTTGCATGGGGTTTCCTCTTGCCGTGAACTCTTTTTTTCATGGATTGTGTCTTCAGTCTTCCCTGACAGTAGTGCTTCTCTTTCAGGACAATTATATTTACCCACATTATTTCCCCAAATAGCTTTCCTAAAGATGCTTTCAAGGCTTGCTGTAAATAGTTTAGGCAAAATTGTATCTGCTTGTCTAACTCATTTTCCAATTGTTATATTTTATCTTTATGAAGTTGAATTATTGCAATTCAACTTTCATTATTTAGACCACTTAACATGTTTTGTAAATTATCTGCTGCCTCTCATATTAATGCAATGTCATCACAAAACCTTAAATGGTTAAAATATTCTGTTTATATTCCCCCTCATTTTTCCCCTATAAGTTTTCCTAAAGATTCTTTCAAGGCTTGCTGTAGATAGTTTAGGCGAAATTGTATCTCCTTGTCTAACTCATGAAGTTGAATTATTGCAATTCAATTTTTGTATATATTCTCAACAACTTTTATATAATTTTTCATTAATACCTTGCTCTTGCATAGAGTTGAAAACTTCCATATGTTCTACCGAGTTAAATGCTTTTTCATAATCAAGAGCCAAACAAAGTGGTTTGTTGTTTTCTATTGTCTTTTCGATGAGCTGATTTATTGTGTGTAAGTTGTCTATTGTTGAGTAACTACTCCCAAAACCTGTGTGGTTGATTTTCATCTAGAGTGTTTGTCAATCAGTCTGTAATTATTTTTGAGTAAACTTTTTATTTGCTGGATAATAATGTAACTGGGCGATAGTTTCGAAGACTTCTTTTTATCTCCTTTTTTGTAAGGTAAGATTATTATTCCTGGACAGAAGTTTTGAGTTACTGTTCTCTCACTTATGCACTGTGTGAATAGTTGTGCTAGACCTTGGTGAAAGTTCTCTCCTGCATTTTTTAAAAGGTCTGTCATTATGCCATCTTTGCCTTGGGCTTTTCACGTTTCATATTATTAAGCACAAGCTCTACTTCGTCTGTTGTAATGTCTGGAACATCACTAGTGTCTATCGGTGGTACTCTTATTATCGAAGCATGTAATTTCTCATAATACTCTTCAGTTATTTGATCATCTTGTCCTACATTTGGTAATTTTACCTTCTATATTTCTTAAAGCAAGCATCTGCTGTTTGCCATTGCGAGCTGAAAATCTAGTGTGTTTTAAACTCTTGCCTTTTCTGGTAGCTTCTTCTATCCTCTTTGTGGTTTTCTTCCTTTTTTTCCTCTCTCATTCTTTTTTATCCATTTGTTTATTTCTGCTCTCTATTTCGCCTCTTTTAGTTTTATTATCATATTTCTCCTCTTTTTAATCAGTTCTTATCTTACCTTAGAGTATTTCCTTATCCTACCATTTTTAATTTTCTCCACCATGCTA
>VCCN01003977.1:7880810-7896053 GCA_006491835.1 Architeuthis dux
TCCATGTCGACCGTGATTGTGCTAACCTCTTCCATGTCTTACTCTCCATTTTATGTCTGGTCTTCTCCGACTGCATTTGCTATCTTTAGGGGACCAATCTGTTATCTTTACTTCTTGCTAGGTGTTCAACCCATCTCCATTTTTGTCTCTTAATTATTTCTATATCTTTTACTTTGGTTTTCTTTCTGACCCATTTTGATTTTTTCTATCTCTTAGTGTTATTCCTAACATTGCTCTTTCCATTATTCTGTGTCTGTTTTCAAGTGATTTTTAGGGTCCATGTTTCACATCCGTATGTCATAGGTGGTATTATGCATTCATTTTACACTTTACGTTTTAAGCACATTGACAACGTACTATTCAATATGTCTCTATATTTACTAAATGCTTTCCAACCAATCGTTATACATCGTTTTATTTCGTGTTCATGGTCTTTCTCTAACTTTATCAACTGACCTAAGTAAATGTATTCCTTAACTTCTTCCAAATGATCACCCTCAATTCTTATAGTCTAATTTGAGATGTTATTGTTACTTTTGTCTTAATTCTGTTCAACTTTAAATCTATTTTGGCTTTCTTTATTTAGACCACTTAAGATGTTTTGTAAATCATCTGCTGTCTCTCATATTAATGCAATGTCATCACAAAACCTTAAATTGTTAAAATATTCTGTTTATATTTACCCTCATTTTTTCACTATAAGTTTTCCTAAAGATGCTTTCAAGACTTGCTGTAAATAGTTTAGGCGAAATTGTATCTCCTTGTCTAACTCATGAAGTTGAATTATTGCAATTCAATTTTTGTATATATTCTCAACAACTTTTATATAATTTTTCATTAATACCTTGCTCTCGTTCTACCAAGTTAAATGCTTTTTCATAATCATCAAGAGGCAAACAAAGTGGTTTGTTGTATTCTATTGTCTTTTCGATAAGCTGATTTATTGTATGTAAGTGGTCCATTGTTGAGTAACCACTCCTAAAACCTGCGTGGTTGATTTTCATCTGGAGTGTTTGCCAATCGGTTTATAATCATTTTGGAGAAAAGTTTATATATGTAAATGAAGGAATGAGGATTGTTAATAGGTACTAATATTGATGTAATTAGGACTACTTTGTTTTTTTCGAATGAATGTTAGTTTAGGAAATAAACAATAACAAGGATCGTAGCAGTAAGCTACTAGTTGTAATAGTAGTAGTAGTACTTATAGTGGCAATAGCCTTATGGGCCAGACTGCTGTATTAAGCTTGATAATGCTGATCATAGTGTATTGATACTAGAGAGATAGAAAGAGTAAGATTAGCAATGTCCACTGAAGAAGGATCGCTGTATCTCTCTTTCCCTGACTGTGCATGACACAATGAAAATAAAGAATGCAAATACATTGTAATATAATTAACAGAAGGCATAACAATAAGGAAATTATCATCTGTATGAGAGGAAATAAGAAATGCTTGTAAATATCCGTTTACTATTTAGCAAGTGTTAAAGAATCCTTTGTTGTTAGAGTGTGTGTATGTGTATGTACATAAATGAAGATCAGAGGCACGTCTCTGAGGTAAATGTGGAACAGATCATAGTTTTGTTAGGCAACAAAACTACGACTGAACAAAGAATGAAATAAGTTTGTCTTCTGAAGAGGTGAGTGGATGTGGATCTGGTCGAAATGTCGTCTGTTGGAATGGATCTCACCAAAGTTCCAAGATACAAGATTTCACTAGACATTTTGTCTACAATGGGTATCTTATGTCAAATGCTGTATTTCCAAGTTCTGAAGGTTGGTTATCTGAGAGTTGTACTTAGAAAGATTAACTTTGGTTCTGAAAGAAAATATATGTGTCAAGTGGTTTCACTTGATGACCGGAGTGTGTAAGTGCAAAAATACATATGTATCTGTTACATATATGTTGGATAATAATTTAATTGGGTGACTTTATTATCTCCTTTTTTGTAAAGTAAGATTACTATTCATGGACAGAAGTTTTGAGTTACTGAGTTACACTTATGCACTGTGTGAATAGGTGTGCTAGACCTTGGTAAAAGTTCTCTCCTGCATTTTTAAAAAGGTCTGCCATTATGCCATCTCCGCCTTGGGCTTTTTTGCGTTTCAGATTGTTAAGCACAAACCCTACTTCGTCTGTTGTTATGTCTGGAACATCACTAGTGTCTATCGGTGGTACTCTTATTATTGAAGCATGCAATTTCAGTTATTTTTATCATCTTGTCCTACATTTGGTAACTTTGCCGTCTGTATTTCTTAAAACAAGCATCTGCTGTTTGCCATTGCGAGCTGAAAATCTAGCGTGTTTTAAACTCTTGCCTTTTCTGATAGCTTCTATCCTCTTTGTGGTTTTATTCCTTTTTTCCTCTTGCGTTCTTTTTCTATCTGTTTATTTCTGCTCTCTCTATTTCGCCTCTTTTAGTTTTTATTATCATATTTCTCCTCTTTTTAATCAGTTCTAGTTTTACCTGAGAGTATTTCTCTATATTACTGTTTTCATTTGTTTTGTCTACCATTTTTACTTTTCTCCTCCAAGCTACTTTAATTAATACACAAAGCGTGAAATCTGTTTTTTACCACCATCTAAAATTCGCTAACATTTTCTCTGATCCTAACTGGACATATCTTCTTTAGAATCATTTGTTCCTTTCAGTTTGAAAGTCAAATTTAACTTTGCAAGCTACCACTCTATGGTCACTTCCTATATTTATTTCATTTATAATGATAACATTTTTATTGATCTTATCAACTATTATGAAGTCTATTTCATTTTTTGTTGTCCCATTTTGGCTTCAACTTCATTTATGTCCCTCCTTTCTCAAAAATGTTTGTTGAAATTGATTCTGCATCTTTCTTTTCCCCTATCTTTGCATTGAAGTCGCTCATGTTTATGGTGTAATTTGCCTTCTCCCTGTCCATCTTACTGATGTCATCATAGAATCCCCCAATATCTATGTCTGATCTTTTTGAAGTTGATACATATACCTGGATTACCTTTAGTGTGTATTTTTAAAATAATCTAACTATCCAAACTATTCAGTCAGATATGCTGTCAAAACTTATAACATTGCCTGGGTAATCCTTGCTTATTCAGTACTAAAATCCATAATATAAAGCATAGCATAAAGATTGCCAAAGGTTTACCACTTGATGACTAAAAATGGCTAGATTTTTCATTTTCTCATTTCCAGCTAACTTTATAGCTAATAATGTTATGTACTCTCGTCCTCATCTTTATCTTTTTTAGATGAAGATGACTATAAACCATCGGTTTATTCTTATATATACAGTAAATTATTTCTTTCATAAACCAGTCCTACCATTTTTTAATAGAAAATTATCTTCTAAACCAAACATAGTAGGATTTTATTATTTCTAGTGGAACATTGCACAATCAAAACGGATATTGGCAAAAATATTTTTTCGTAGTGTTGTACTCATCTTTGGATGGCAACATATTCATATTTTTGGAAACAGAGTTTCAATGCTGTGGAGTTTGGTCATAAATAATACCTGATAATATGTTTTTATTGTAGTAGTAGTTGTTGTCTTGCTTATTTAGGGATTTATTTATTTCCTTTGTATTGTGTAACAAGGATACGAATGTAGAATGAAAGATGCTGGAAATGTTTGAGCATAATAAATACAGTCTCAAAGATATACATTTGGCAGTGGATTAGGGGGAAACAATAGTTGTTTTAGTAACACCAATATTGCTGCCGACGACAACAACAAAAAAAAAAATCATGGTAACTAGCATTCCAAGGGAAATTATGAATCACTGCCACCCATCTGTGTTGGGGTGATCAATTAAAAAGTTGGGCTGTGATCACTAAAAAATGTCTGAATTTTCAAAAAACAAGCTGTCATAAACTAATGACCAATTTAGCATGAGCTTACATTGAACACCCCACTAAAACCCTATTTTGGAGGGGAATTTTCAAAAAACAAAAATACCATTTTCATACTCATTGAGGGGAGTGTGTGTGCAAAATTTCATGTTTCTACTATAAACGATTAGGGCTGGGCGAAGCCGGGCTAAATAGATATATAACATTGAAACTCCCCTATAAAAACCTATTTAAGGGGAGTATTTTCAAAAAAACAACAAAAAGCATTTTCCCTACTCATTGAGGGGTGTGTGTGTGCAAAATCTCAAGTTTCTACTATATAAACTATATAGGGCTGGGTGAAGTTTGGATCATAGATAGATACATATAAATGTGTGAACACATGAATAACCTAAACCTTTGTTAGTGGTGATTAATAATATTCTGGATTACCTTATGCCACTGATTGTGGTTGGAAAACAAGAAAGCTGAGTTGAAGAATTGAAGACATGCCTTGCTAAGTGGATCCAAGAAGACTCATATTTAAACTTTTTTTCTTCCTAAAACTGACCTCTGGATAGGTGTCTACCATTTTTCACACCCACTCCTTATCAAAAGAGAGAGGTAAAGATAGATAGATTGATAAATATTTTATTGTTATATGAAATACAGTTTGTTTCTTCAAATACTTATGAGCAGTACTTTATATATAACAGTACTGCTCCTAAGTATTTGAACAAGCACAAGCTCTATGTTTCTTGCCTATGATTTCATTCTTTCCACATATGTATTTTTCTAGTTTAAGTACAATCTTTTACAAGTTCTTCTAATTCAGAGTTCTTCACAGTACAGTCATACACCAGTTCTTCTAAGTACAGTCATTCACCAGTTCTTATAATTCAGATTTCTCATCTTCAGGGTGTTGAGAAAGATAAGTGGCATATCACCAGGGTTGTCTCAATTTCACGGGCCTCGGGCACCCCTGTCCAGGTGCTCCACCAACCGCTTGGGGCTA
Source organism: Architeuthis dux (assembly GCA_006491835.1). NCBI lineage: Eukaryota > Metazoa > Mollusca > Cephalopoda > Oegopsida > Architeuthidae > Architeuthis > Architeuthis dux. The sequence goes on from VCCN01003977.1 coordinate 7,885,657, forward strand.
ACTACACGTGTGGACCAAAATGCCCATCACCAACTGCTGATCTCAGGAATCTTGGGTCTATTTATGGACTTGGAGAATATCAGATAACCGACTATGCATAGCCAAAATTGGCAGCTATGCCACTATCAAAATGTGATTGGTTCATCAACTTCCCCCCATCAATGGGGCGTGCACACGGCCCAATCTGTTTTTCAATTAGCCAATTAAAACTTGCCAAAACAGCCATATTGATCTTGCTTGTCAGCATGTAAACATTTGACTAAATTGCGAAATGTGCAGAATTGACAAATTTTTCCGATGTTATTATTTTCAATATAAAGTGAAGTAACTGATTTTGCACTTAGTTGACACTTGCACCAGATGACACTTAATGCTTATGACAACTTTGTGACCATCTGCCTTTGCTCCTCATCGAGAGGAAACAGGTGTATTTTGATTTATAGTTTACCCTAAAAATATCTACCAGGCTTAAATTTGTTTATAATTACCTTGTTTCGAAAGCAACATTACTAAAAATCGGCTTGCTTTTGTATTTGTAAAAGTTCCAAATTAATTTTAACTTATGATATTAATGTAAATTCTATATACTTCTAAAATCTGTGATACCATAGTATCACATGAGTGAATTGATAATTTGACAGCACTACTTGAATAATTAATTTGATATTTCACAGTAACTTTCTTTTGACTGTCAAATAGTAAATATCATTGATAATCAGGATTTCTTGGAAAGAATCTCTTGAAAAAACATAGTCAACATAGGTTTCTTCAGTTTTTAAGTGCTTCTGCCTGGCTGATTCATGCCTTTTATAGTAACTTCCTTTTGACTGCCAAATAGCAAATATCATTGATATTCAGGATTTCTTAGCAAGAATTCCTTGAAATAACAGTCAACATAGGTTTCTTCAGTTTCTAAGTGGTTCTGCTTGAAATAAAAAAAAATATAAACAAGAACGCAAACTGTAAAGTTGATGAAATCAGAGAACATGAAATATATTTTGAAATTTAAGTTAAAATGTAAATTTGCAGTTAAAAAACAAAGAAAGAATGCAAAGAAAAAAGAAAATATGCTGAAACAGTAAAGTATTTACATTTTGAAGTCAATTTAGGGGTGATAAGCATTCATAACCTCAAGTGTCTGACTTTTCAAAAATTTAATAGCTTTTATTCATTAATATTAGATAAATTATTGTAACATATTTTTAATTTTTGACTACTTTTTTACCTTCATCTTAATTTTTAGTTATCTTTATACAACTATCGACCGACCTAAATCAATATTTGTATAAAGACAACTAAAAATTAAGAATATAAAAACGGAGTCAAAACTAATAAGAAATTGGGTTTAATATCTCTATTCAAATGTTAAAATTTGCAATGACAATTCAAGTATTGCAGAAGCATGCACATAAGAAAAGGTAAGATACAATATTTATAAAACTTCAAATTCATTTTCTATTTTCATTTGAGCAAAACACCCAAATTCCTGACTTTTTAAAAACTTTTTCCCTTAAACCAATATTTTTACACATTTTTTCATGACATTTTGCAGATGTTGTCTCCTTGAATAAACCATACAGACCCAGCACAGTGTATAATGTGACTGTAATTCAATGAAATTTAAAGCCTGAATACCACTTGATTTTGAAACATATCTTTTTTTATTGAATAAAAGAAACAGGCAGGTCTGGTTAGTCACTCAATAGAAACCGACATATGACCAACGTCTTTAGGCAGCATGCCATGTTGGGGGTGATCAATTACAAAATTGGAAAAAGGGGTGATCAATGAATAAATTACTTCTCCCATCTTTTGCTGGATCACAAAAAGTCTGATTCTTCAAAAAACAAGTACGAACACAGTCAGACACCAACTAAGGGACCAATTAGCATGAATTCATATTATAAATTGAACCAAAAAAATGTTTTTTGTAGACATAATAATGAGTAAATGTTTAAATTTCCATCCCTCTAGCTCTATTGGTGTGGCCTATATGCATGATACATACATAGCTAGCCAGCCAGTTTTGGTTGATGGTTTCTAATTTAAAGGCTGAATATCACAGTTGAAATTTGCAACATATCTTTATGGAACTGTTGGTTTTGTGCCTGATCACTGCATCTCCTTTCAATGCTTCAATTAAAACTGTGTCACATTCAACACTTTATCTTGTTTAAAAGTACAGGGAATTTTGTCATGTTTAAAAGCACAGGGAATTTTGTCATGTTTTGGGAAGAGGAAAAATCAATCTCTGCTTCCTCAAAATATTGACTGCCACAGTTGTTCCTGCTTGTTTCCAATTCTTATTTGTCTTTCAAGGTTCTCACTAGCCGTTTAACAGCTAATTCCCAATAGAAACCTAATTCCAATTTCTCAATTAAGCTGAGCTCTGCCTTGATTATTTTGACCATTTTTGGCTTTCTGAAAATACAAAATGTAGACCATGGAAAAGCTTCCCAATCCTATTAAAATGGCGGGAAATCAAATTCCTGGCTAACACCCTGTTAATATACCTTCTTAAAAGTTTAACCTTAAGAATTAAAGTACTTCTTATCACAATGTGAAAAATATATGCATGGAAGAAATTTCCAATTCTTTCTAGCTGTAATTATGATGGAACTACTTTGGAAACAATAACACTTTCAGAATATGTTGGCAAGTACATTTCTTTTTTTCATTATTCTTTCAGCAGGAGAAATACGTATCTAAAAATGGTATCTAGCATATCTTAGGCACAAAGAGACTGAACAGACCATTGGAATATATAAACCAAATATCTTATATCTATATAACACATACATACTGTAATGTTCATATATATATATACCTGTGCTTGTTCAAATGCTTATGCACAGTAACTTTACTATGATTCTTTCAGCAAGAGGAATACTCAAGAAGAAATACACATGCAAAAATGATATCTATCAGATCTTATACAGAGAGACTCCACAGAGAAATACAATTGATATCTATCAGATCTGAGGCACAGAGATTGAACAGACCATTTCTATAGAAGAATCGGTTAGTAAGAATGTCAATGACAGAGAAGACTAAGGCTTACTAACTTGTTTTGTACATTCCCAGGACGGGAGTTGCAATTAAAATGAAATTATAATTGCAACCAAATACCCGAATATCAAAATTTACGAAATATATAATTATATTACAATACACAAACCTTCACTAGATCGAAACAAAACAAAACTCCAATAATCTAAGAAAGAGTGAGGTATATAATAAGGCCTGGTTATGAAAGATAGATATATCTGAGTTAGATAGTTTATTGCATATATTGGAAAGAAAAACAATTTGACACTTTGTCGTCTCTCTATCCATTTTAAACAATCATATATGACAAAAACCTTAACCCATCATTATCTAATTTAAATTTTTCAATTATATTAGAATTTAACTGTTCTTTTATATCTTGCTCAGTCCTTAAAAGTAGCTCATGATTGTTATTAAATTTCTTCAAATTAGAATATAAGATTGACTTTGCGAGCCGTTGGTTCTCCCCCAACCGATGAGCGACTTTTTCCCTCAACTCAACATTATTTTCATTTACTTTGCAGTTGTTAATGTCTATAATTTTTTAGCAAGTGCTCTTTTCTAAAATATTGTGATTTACTTCCCCATTTTCATCTATAACTATGTGGAAATTATTTGTAAATTAACCGATTCAACACTATATTCTAAATCGTCAGACCCAGAATGAAGATCATTTAGATGTCTCAAAAGTTGACTGGCATTACCACAGAGCATAATATCTACTGAAGTTTCAACAAGAACTGAACGTACTGGGCTGCCAAAATCTTTACTCTTTTCAGGAATTAAATAAGCTTTATCAACTCCTAATATGATATCAATATTTGAAATATTTTTTGAGTTACAATTTAAAAAATTGTAAGCCTTTAGACTTTAATTTTTGTACAATTGAAGAATATTCAAATTCGTGTTAATTTTTGGTATTACGATACTGCTAATGTTTACCAATTAGAGTGACATAGGACCGACTGGTTTCCAGCTGGAACAAATTCATTTATGCAAATAACACAAGCACCCTGTGCAGTCACGTGATGTGGAGACAAACACATAAAAATGAACAGTTGAAATCCAGGAGCAGCATGAATGGATCACTCTATAGAAGAATTGATTAATAGGAATGTCAATGACAGCAAAGACTATGGCTTACTAACTTGTTTTGTACACCATTGGAATGAAAAGATGTATCAATACATTCATTGTGCAAGCAGCAATATTGGTTTAGAGAAGACAGGTATTACTGGAGGAAATAACTGCAATTCAATCAGTATCATTAAAGTGTTTCAACTGATATTCCACATTCCTTGCATCAAAAGTTCAAGGTTTATCTTGGTGGTCACTGCACAAAACTAATACAATTGTAATCCCATTGGATAAAGAAGAAAAAACTCAAGATTTGATTGTTTTTCATTGGCTAAGCAAAACACCTACAACTTTTCATTGTGTCACTTAGGTTAAAGTTTTTAAACAAGATGTTTAGGTTAGCAATAGCTTACATTGAGATGTCAGGGTGTTAGCCAGCATTCTCACAAGCTGTTTAACGGCTAATTCCCAATAGAAACCTAATTTCAATTTCCCATATAATCTGAGCTGTTTTGATCATTTAGGTCATTTTTTTGTGTTTTGGCCATTTTTAGTATCTTTTTGGCTTTTCTTTGATACAAAAATGCGGACCTCAGAAAATTTCCCAATCCTATAAAAGGAAATCAAATTCCTTGCTAACACCCTGTATGTCTAAGGCAAACCTTTCTATTTCCAGTGTTTAGGTAAAGAAACTCTATAAGTATTGCAGAAGTGTACATGGAAGAAAAGGTAACTAAGATACAAGATTTTATAACATTTCAAATTCTTCTCCTTAGAGCAAAATTTTCAAATGCTCAACTTTTTTTACTTAATACTGATATCTTTACACACTTTCATGACATTTAATATGAGACTAATTACTATTTCCAATGTGTGAGTGCAGCAATTCTATTTCAAATTCATAGTCTCTCTTCCTATCTTTCCGTCACTCAATTGAAGATTGTGATTAACAACTATCATTAAATCTTTTGTCAAACTGTTGTGAATATTGAAGTAATCCACATACGTCAGAAGACATTGGATACTCTTCACCATCGTGGCATGTCTGTTTTCAAAGATATTTTTTTCACATTGTGTTTGCATGCCATCAAATGCTGAGCCACTGAATTTACATTAGAGTTTCTATCCAGTGTGTGTCCACATGTGTCTTTTAAAATCTGATATCCTTGTAAATGCTGAAACACCCACTTCACATGGATATGGCTTCTCTCCAATGTGGGTCCAAATGTACTTTTTAAAATCTGAACTATATGAAAATGATAAACCGCACACCTCACATGAATATGGTTTCCCTGCAGTGTGTGTCCACATGTGGGCTTGTAATTCTGAACCACACACATCACATGAATATGGTTTCTATCCAGTGTGTGTCCGCATGTGATTTTAAATTTGACATCTGTATAAATGTTGAACTGCACACATCACATGAATATAGTTTCTCTCTAGTGTGTGCCCGCATGTCTCTTTTTAAATGTGAACTTTTTGTAAATCCTGAACCACACACTTCGAAAAAATATGGTTACACGCCAGTGTGTCCGCATGTGGGCTTGTAATTCTGAATTCTGAGAAAATCTTGAACCACACACTTCACATGGATATGGTTTCTCTCCAGTGTATGTCCACGTGTTTTTAAATTTGACATCTGTGTTAATGCTGAACCACACACGTCACATGAATATAGTTTTTCACCAGTGTGCGTCTACAGGTGGGATTGTAATTCTGATTTCTGAGAAAATCCTGAACCACACACATCACCAGTATATAGTTTCTCTCCAGTGCGTGTCCGCATGTGTCTTTTTAAATGTGAACTTATCGTAAATCCTGAACCACACACATCATATGAATATGGTTTCTCTCAAGTGTGTGTCCGCATGTGTGTTTTTAAATTTGACATCTGTGTAAATGCTGAACCACACACTTCACATGGATATGGTTTCTCACCAGTGTGTGTCCGCATGTGTGTTTTTAAACCTGAATTCACTGCAAATGCTGAACCACAGATTTCACATGAATATGGCTTCTCTCCAGTGTGTGTCCGCATGTGGGCTTGTAATTCTGAATTCTGACAAAATCCTGAACCACACACTTCACATGAATATGGTTTCTCTCCTGTATGTGTTCGCATGTGTCTTTTTAAACTTGTATTCACCGAAAATGTTGTACCACACACTTCACATGAATATGGTTTCTCTCCAGTGTGTGTCCGCATGTGTATTTTTAAACGTGAACTTATTGTAAATCCTGAACCACACACTTCACATGAATATGGTTTCTCTCCAGTGTGTCCCCGCATGTGAGCTTGTAATTCTGATTTCTGACAAAATCCTGAACCACACACTTCACATGAATATGGTTTCTCTCCAGTGTGTGTCCACATATGTCTTTTTAAATGTGAACTCATTCTAAATCCTGAACCACACACTTCACATGAATATGGTTTCTCTCCAGTGTGTGCCCACATGTGGGCTTGTAATTCTGAATTCTGAGAAAATCCTGAACCACAGACTTCACATGGATATGGTTTCTCTCCAGTGTGTGTCCGCATGTGTGTTTTTAAATTTGACATCTGTGTAAATGTTGAACCACACACTTCACATGAATATGGTTTCTCTCCAGTGTGTGTTAGCATGTGTCTTTTTAAACTTGAATACGTTGAAAATGCTGAACCACACACGTCACATGAATATGGTTTCTCTCCAGTGTGTGTTCGCAAGTGTCTTTTTAAACTTGAATACAATGAAAATGCTGAACCACACACTTCACATGAGTATGGTTTCTCTCCAGTGTGTGTTCGCGTGTGTCTTTTTAAACTTGAATACAATGAAAATGCTGAACCACACACTTCACATGAATATGATTTCTTATGAGTGTGTGTTTCCATATGAGTTTTAAAATGTGAACTCTTTGAAAATTCCAATCCACTCCTTTCACATGAATCTGGATTCTCTTCAATGTGTGTTTGCATGTCTATCTTTCCATGAGAACCACTTTCAATGGACATGTTGACACTCTGCACATGAATTAACCTTTTTTAGTATCTTCTAAATGTGATTTTAGTATAAGCACTGTAAAACACATAGTATCATATTTCATACATGTGGTTTTTTTCATGGGTTTTGTTAACTTTTCATTTAATAAATATCAAGTTCACACACACTACATATATATGTATATATATATATTTTGATTATGTATTTCCACATTCAATATTGTTTCTCCATACAATATTTATATATGGCCATCAGAGAAGTTCAGTAGTTTTCCACCACAGTTGAAATCTCTGAAAGAAGAAGAGGTATTATTAATGATCATATATTCATTTATTATTTGTAATTATACAATTGGGTCATTCTATGTCAAGTGGACCAATTATTGGAAAGTTCCCCACTCAACAATCTCAGATTTTGCTCTAACTTTGCACACTGGTTCATTCGGGTTTGAAATGAAATCCTGTAAAATTCTAGCTCGATTTCTTTAGTTGTTCAGTCCCTATGGATCCAAGAACAAGGACTACTTTGTTTGAAGCGACGACGACCAAATTTATTTTTCCATTTTCAATTAGCAACCATTACACAACAGGATTTTCTACTGCACTGAAAATTTGTTCTCAGGGTCCAATGAAATTTGGAGCCCACTTTGACATCTTTTTCTGAAAGAAAATGATGCTTTCTAGAGCTAGGCTGATAACATTTTCAAAATCTACATATAAAGTTGACTCTGAGAACAAATTCTCAGTGCAGTAGAAGTTCCTGTTGTGGAATGGTTGCTAGTTGAAAATGGGAGAAAAAATCTGGTTGTCATTGCTTCGAACAAAGTAGTCCTTGTTCTTGGATCCATAGTGACTGAATGATAAAAAAGGTAAATTGAGCTAAAATTTTACAGGACTTCATTTCAAACCCAAATGAACATGTGATGGTTTCTTCACAAGCAATTCGAAAAAATGCTAAGTCAAGGTGAATCCAATGGCAAATGATTTAAGAGCAGCTGGAACATCTTTAAAAAAGGTGCTAATCAGAAACCCCAAATAAGGCTCTATTGTTTCTCCATCACACAAATCCACTCACCAAAAGAAATTGCTAAAATAAAATAGTATCACCAAAGATTTGGAGCCAGGAACTAGATTAGGAATTGTGGGGCTAAACAAGAACAAAAGGAGCTAGATCTAGCTCCAAAAGAGATAAATTGACATCACTGGTGCTGGGTACCAAACATACATGTATTAAAGAAAGTTGCAGTTCTATCAACTTCAAGTGGTCAATAATACAAGCTGGTTGAGAGCGATAATATATAAAAAAAGCAGAAAAACAGTTTTTGGAATAAAACAGTTAAAATATCAGATGTGAGAAATGGATTATTGTTATGAAGAAGTAATGAAATGACATTCAAATGGTTTATAGATAGAATTTACAGTTCCAAGGAAACAGTGTATTTTTTTTCAATATTTTCATGTTTGCAAAAACAGTATAAAAAAAGATAAGACAAATCTCAAATCTTGCCAGTAGTTTGTTTGAACCATCTACATTACGAAAAAAAACTTTTCACATTAAATGACTAACCTTAGATAAGATAAGGACTGATTCACCAGTAAAAAGCTAACATTTTTTACTTTCGTAATTACAGTATTTACCTGAGTACTAAGACAACAGTATTTACCTGAGTACTAAGACAACAGTATTTACCTGAGTACTAAGACGACGACTGTCTGAGTTTTAGTAAAAAAAAAACGATTATTGCCAAATTATGAATTGTTCAGAAAAAACACTTTTATTATTGGGAAAAAATACTTTTCCCAAATTCTGGAAATTCTAGATTAATTGATAAGATAGCTAACCTGTTCGTGTAACCGTTTGCTGATAGTCTACTCTAAATGTGATGATAGACAGCATGGCCGAAGAAAAATAAACACAAACGACACTGACAGTGATGGTCTGGTTGAAGTGCCGAGGATTGCAAAACCGGCAGTATCAGCAGCTGGGCACATGCCATATGGAAGTGCGCCCCCCCCCACACACACACTTTATAAGCTACCGTAACAGTAACACAAAAGGAATGATCTTCTGCATCAAATTTGAAAACAATAAGTGTGAATAAAAAAGATCATATCTGATTCATAATTTATCATTTACAGAAATTCACTGATTCTTATTTTTCATTTCCCGTTCGATTTACCTTAAGAAATAAATAACTTCTGTCATCAATGACTTCCTCTAAACCCACGGACTTCGCTGACAAAACATACCGGAAATAGACACCTTACGAAAACAAACGTCAAAATCGTCCAAAATTTAATTTCATCGTCGGAATTTTTGTGGCATCAGTAAGAAGAAAGATTGAAAAAAAAATCTCGGAAAAAAATTATTTGTGTACACCTTATAAATATATATACATAATTTCTATGCCGAAAGAATGTAAAAAAAACAAACAATGTCTTTTCATAAAAGCAGGAGATATTTACGCGTATGGTCTTCCATAGCCAAAATTGCAAATGATTAAAATTATCTGTGCGAATGTCTTCTGCCGAAAAATGGCCGTTTTAAAAAAACAAAAAATATTTTAGGAGGGAAATGTATATTTACGAGGTGAAGTTTTCAGATCTCACGCTTCACATAAAATCATCATTAAAAAAATCAACGAATTGGCAGAATTTAATAATTTCTTTTTCAAATTAATCCTGAACCATCGTAGTCTATGGAAAATATAATCTTTAGGAAGAATATCATAGATATTCTTTAACATATAAACCAGGTTCATTTGGCTGCCTTTGTTAATAAAAAATGAACATTATCTATCCGTATCCGAGATTCATTAAACAAAGAAAATAAGAGAATGATATACTTACTGCTTTCTCTTTTATTTCGTCTGATTTATGTTCCTTGGGACAATGATGCAACATTAGAGAAAAGGGGAGAAACAATCAAATTTTAAATAGACTAAAAAACTTTTGGGTTAAATTTTCTTTAAAAAATAAAATGTTGTTTGAGATCAGAAACTGACATGTAAAGAGCGAACGACAAGGGAGATAATTAATGTAAACAATGAGAGCTCTCAGGTTTTTATTTTAATTATTTAACAAAATTAAGATCCACTCAATGGAATCCTTAAATATTACAGTTGTACTTTTTTTTTCATTTCTGTTGTTTTTTTTTTCTCCATTAAATACAGTAAATGGTTATTTTGGAGAACTGAAAATTTGCAGGAATGATAACAAGAACTGTAGCAATCTTTGACAAGTGGTAATACTCCAGAAGGCAGGCGGCCCTGTTAGTCCGGGA
>VCCN01003977.1:7904530-7918906 GCA_006491835.1 Architeuthis dux
TATAGCATTTTGATTTTTATTACATATTTCTGTTCATTTAAATGATTTGAGTTATCACCCTTTGATTTTGCAAACACCCCTTGTCCACAGTGTTGCCAATTTAGTGCATTTTTTGTTTTGCCATTGCAAAAAGCGATAAATTAGCGCGTTTTCGCCTAAAACATTTTGTCCATTTTCTGGCTATTTCTGACCATTTTTAGTGTCTAGCGCAAAAATATTTTTTGAGTTGGCAAAACTGCTTGTCCATTTTACGCATCCATAGTCGATCTTTGTCAATGGTTAAAATCCGCACTCACCTAATTCCGAAGATTGCCCAATTTTTTTTTATTTGACTGTCGTCAATGTAAAAGTGCAAAAAAAATGTCAGATATTTTATAAAAGGATATTTTGAAATACCCCCCAAAAAATAGGTTTTCAGTGGCGGGTTCAATTTGCAATCAAAGTTTATGCTAAAATGATCCCCTAGTTTGTGTCCAGCAGCATTCACACTTGTTTTTTTTTAAATTCAGTCTTTTTTTAGTGATCACTTTCCAACAAAAGGCGAGAGAAGTAACTTATGTATTGATCACCACTTTTCCCAATTTTTAATTGATCACCCCAGCACTGCATGCTGCCAAAAGACATTGGTTACATGACAGTTTCTATTGGGTGACTAACCAGATCTGTTTTATGTTTGAAAACTAATGATAATTTATGCCATTGGCTTGTGTAAGTTGTGAAACTGAATCCTCTATTCTAACTCTGCATTGTGTATTATGAAAAATAAAATAGAAGAATATTTATTTTTATTCCTTTAATGAATCTCATCTTTATTGTTAAAGTAGACCTTTTGAAGAATGGTCCTTTAGACTTGCATCCAGGTGTACATGCCGATAATGATAGGTTTGCATTTCTGGTTCATTAGTTTAAATCTACTGAACTTTTCACGCTAAAATGTGGAAAACACTTCTTTCATCGATTCTCAGTAGCCTGCTTGAACTGTTAGTGTTTGTAAGCTGAAGCTCAGTAAAAGTTCATCAATGAAGTATAAAACTGACATTTTCTTTCACAGCATTGATTATTTTGAAATTTTCTAGTGTCTTCAAATCTAAAAAATAATTTTGCTTTGATGATGTTTGCATTGATAATAGTTGTGAACTCATTATTACCTACGCTTATTAGCAAATCATTGCCATAGATTTCTAATTTCTATTATTTAACACAAATAGGAAAGGAAGATAATTTTGTTTTGATGTGTTGATAAGAGTTGTGAAATCATTAGTAACTATGCTTATTGGCAAATCATATGTGAAAAGCCATAGATTTCTAATTTCTATTGCTAAAAATGAATACGAAAGGATAATTTTGTTTTGATGATGTGTTAATTGTTGTGAACTCATTAGTACCTATGCTGATTTGCAAATCATCAAAGGTGAAAAGCCATAGATTTCTAATTTCTTTTGTTTAATATAAATAGGAAAGGAAGATACTTTTGCTTTGATGATGTGTTGATAACAGTTGTGAATGCATTAGCACCTATGCTTATTGGCAAATCATCATAGGTTAAAAGTCCTAAATTTAATGTTGCTGCCAAAGTAGTGATCAATTTAGTAGAAACTTACATTGTAAATTGAACCCCTCCCACTAAAAACCTATTTAGGTGACAAACTTTAAGGAGTATATGTTCTAATCTTCAACCCTCTAGCTTCAATGGTGTGGTCTCTATGCATGATACATAAGCCAGTCTGCCAGACCCACTTAAAACCTGAAGAAATCTATGTTGACAATTTCGGTTGACGGTTTCTAATGATATTGGTCATAAAATATGAACATTATTACATTTAGTCATGTAATTATTTGTGTAGATAGAAATATTTATATATTTGTCATGGCGCAATGGTTAAGCAACCTTGTCTTGCAAACTGTTAGCTAGTGCTGTGAGTTTGATCCTCATTGGGTGCTGCTTTATTGTGCCCCTGTTCCCTTTGTAAATAACTAAATGTATCTTTTTCAATGTCTTCAGAGTTCCTGAAATATTCAATGTATCTATTAGAAACTGTCAACCAAAACTATCAACATAAGTTTCTTCAGTTATCAAGTAGGTCTGGCTGGGTATCATGCGTACAGACCGCACCAATGGAGATAGAAGGCTGAAAAATTAAACATTTACTCCTTATTCTGTCTAGAAAAAAAGTTTTTCTTTTTTCATTTTTTTAAATTCTCCCCCTAATAGGTTTTTATTGAGGGTTTAGTTTGCAATGTAAGCTTATAGTAAATTGGTCCCTTAATTTGTGTCTAGCAGCATCACCCGTTTTTCCATTTTTTTTTAATTGCTCAACAGGACATGCTGCCAAAAGTTGACAGGGTATGCTGCCAAAAGTTGCTGGTCATGTGATGGTTTCTATTGAGTCACTAACCAGACCTGTGTTGCAATGTAATCTGAGTTCATACAATATTCAATGTCTCTATTGATATACATGTTTTTTTTTGCTTTTCATTCACAGATGTTCTGACTGGGAAAAATATCTGATGCACAAAAAGGTCATTTGTCGTTATTGTCAAGTTAAATGAATGAAAACAAAACTGTTGACATCAACACGGAAAGATATTCTAAAAGTTTTCTTCATGTAAAAGCTGTCAAGCTCCAATTTATTTTCTGGAGCATCACAGTTAAAAAGACACTGGAAAGAAATCATATAAAAAGTGTGTGGATCTTTTTCAACACAAAAGTCACATTTTGTGGAACACATCCAAGCACATACAGGAGAGAAACCATATTCTTGTGAAATGTGTGGATCTACCTTTTCAGCAAACTCATTTTTGATGCAACATAAGAGAACACATACTGGAGAGAAACCATATTCGTGTGTAAGTTGTGGATATTCTTCTGCATATAAATCACATTTGGTGCTACATATGCAAATACACACTGGAGAGAAACCATATTCGTGTGGAACATGTGGATTGTCTTATACACAAAAACGAAGTTTGGTGATACATATGAGAATACACACGGGCGAGAGGCCATATTCTTGTGAAACATGTGGATCTTCTTTTACACGAAAACAAAGGTTGGTGCTACATATGCGAACGCACACTGGAGAAAAACCATATTCGTGTGAAACATGTGGATATTCTTCTGCAAATAAATCACAATTGGTGCTACATATGAGAATGCACACTGAGGAGAAACCATATTCTTGTGAAACATGTGGATTTTCTTATACACAAAAACGAAGTTTGGTGATACATATGAGAACACACACGGGTGAGAGGCCATATACTTGTGAAACATGTGGATCTTCTTTTGCACATAAACACAGTTTGGTGATACATATGCGAACACACACTGGAGAGAGGCCATATTCTTGTGAAACATGTGGATCTTCTTTTGCACATAAAACCAGTTTGGTGCAACATATGCGATCACACACTGGAGAGAAACCATATTCATGTGAAACATGTGGATCTTCTTTTGCACGTAAAAACAGTTTGGTGCTACATATGCGATCCCACACTGGAGAGAAACCATATTCATGTGAAACATGTGGATCTTCTTTTACACGAAAACAACATTTGGTTTTACATATGCGAACACACACTGGGGAGAAGCCATATTCATGTGAAACATGTGGATCTTCTTTTGCACATAAACACAGTTTGGTGCTACATATGCGAACACACACTGGAGAGAAACCATATTCGTGTGAAGCATGTGGATCTTCTTTTGCACAGAAACAAAATTTGGTGATACATGTGCGAACACACACTGGAGAAAAACCATATTCGTGTGAAACATGTGGATCTTCTTTTGCACAGAAAAAACATTTGGTGCGACATATGAGAACACACTAGAGAGACACCATATTCTTGTGAAATGTGTTGATTTGCCTTTCCAACAAAGTCAAGTTTGGTGCAACTGGAGAGAAACCATATTCGTGTGTAATGTGTGGACATTCTTCTGCAAACCAATCACACTTGGTGCGACATATGCAAACACACACTGGAGAGAAAACTTATTCTTGTAAAACACGTGGATCTTCTTTTACACAAAAACAAAGTTTGGTTCTACATATGCAAACAAACAGTGGAGAGAGGCCATATTCGTGTGAAGCATGTTGATCTTCTTTTACACAGAAACAATGTTTGGTGATATACATGCAAACACATGCTGGAGTGAAACGTGTGGATATTCTTCTGAAACTAAATACCATATGTGAACACACACTGGAGAGAAAGCATATTCGTGTGAAACATTGATATTATTCATCTAACAAATTTACTTTACATTACAACTAACTTGAATAAAATCTATGAACTTTTGTGAAACGCAACCAATTTTAATAAAATCTGTCATCTTGTGTAAAATTATATTCTGAATAACTTTTTTATTACACCAAGTCATGAAAATTGCTCTGAAAAACGCTAGATACAAAGTTTTAGCAAATCTTTTCATCATAATTTACGATACTATCTATATATATGAAAAACTCAAAATCTGTCTGTCAGTTCCACTTTGTAGGTCACAATTTTGCATAGCAGTACATCTTTTCACAGTGAATGACACCAAAGGTCATTTCTAGTTATTTCTAGCCAATCGAAGCAATGGTAAGGCACATTTTTGCACCAGGAATCTGATATTTGGCATAAGGGCACATCTTTTCATGGCGAAGATAATAAGCTATGAAGTTGGCCTCAGAGGTCATTTCTAATTTTTATTAAGATAAATGTAAGGGAGAAAACTAATTTCCCCCCAGATTTCACAAAAAGTCATTAGAAATTGAAAAATGTTTTAATATTTACTTTTTTAAAGTATCATTTCAATATTGTCTGGTGATTTATTCATGCATTTAAAAATATTTCAAGATATTTTCACTTTCCCAGAAGGGATTCCTGGCATTGCCCTGGGAAGAAATAACTTCAAATTTGACAACACAATAAAAGATATATTCTTTAATATATTTCATTTTACACAACACAAAACACCGAGCCAAAAACTGGTTTAATTGAGTGTACACATGTGCATTTTCGATGATATTTCAATACTTTTGCATATATTTGAAAAAATTAGAAATAAAATAATTTTTGCAAGTAATTCTTTTGTGATTTCAATTCATATGACCTATGTTTCCTCCGGTAATTTGTCACTTTTGAGAACAATTGATTTTTAAGCTTTTAGGAGGAGACTTCTATTTACAATTTAATTTGAAAGTGTGTCAGCCCATTTTGTGGTGACAGGATTTCACAAGGGCTTGGCCATGTTGGTGAGAAAGTGAGAATGATTTTGAAAGTACTGGCATTTTGCCAACACTGGTAAATAAAATTCTAATATTATGTCCGGCAGTATTCACACTTTTCCTTAATGATCACTGCCCAACGAAACTCGAGAGAAGTAACTTATTCATTGATCACCGTTTTTTTCCAATTTTTTAATTGATCAACCACAACAGAAATTGGTCGCATGACGGTTTCTACTGAGGGACTAATCTATTAGAAATTTAACCCAATATCAAATCATGAAATTTGGGACCGTTCTAAATTGATTTTATTTATGTATCGATAAACAAGTCGCAAATTGAAATCTAAGTATTTTTAGTCAAAATAATTGAAGAAATGTAAAAGTATTATATACTGAAATGGTCAATATATTTTTATGTAATGTATATATATATATATATATATATATCATCAGCCATCATAAATCCACTGCTGAACAAATGCCTTTCCCAGCTCCTTCTGTCACCCTACACCCTCGGCCTCAGTCATTTACTCCACGCCAAGCCTCGACGACCCCCACATTCAAAGATTGATGGATGAAGTCTGGGCACTGGATTCGAAGTGTCAACACAAACTGAAGGCTGGTCTACAGTAGCAATCACAAGATGACTGGAAACAGGAACACGTAGATGTTATATACAATAACAAAGCATTTATTCAATCAAGCTGAGATTATCGTCTTCTATCTGATGCGGGAGGTAATGTGATACAATACTTCTAAAATCTGCTTCAGGTCAGGATTATAGATTTCTCGTTAGGTGGGGAAGAAGATCTCTGCAGTCCACTGCTGGTAGCCTGGGAAGTAGGTGCAAGCTCTGTCTTACTTTGTAGTCTTTAGTTCTCAGTGGGATTTGTATAAGTTTGTGTCTGGCTCTTAATATTACTGTGAGTATAATACTTCTTTGCCTCTCAACCTCAGAGATGAAAGTGCCAGTGATTCAGCAGGTGGCTGCTTTCAGAACTGCTAAGATTTGAAAATTATCTTCTTTTATGGGTCATCCTGATGCCTTTACTATCATTTCTATTTCTATTTTTTACATCTTGTTTACCAAACAAGATTTCCATTTGTCTCCGAAAAATCAATATGACAACACGTCACTAGGATTTTGATATGGGCTTTCATACCCACAACAAGCCTGTGTTCTGCCTAGGTCGACAAGTGTAATTTTTAATAATTTCAGTGCAGAATGTCTTTCCATCCCCACTTTTTAACCATTCTTAACCCCTCTCGGCTAATATTTCTGATGGCGACTTTTGTTTTTCGTTTCTCAAATCTCAAACAGAAGTACATATTTCGATATGTACCCAGTAAATTCAGGCTTATATAATTTATAATATAACGTTCAATGTTTTGAGTTACTGTTCTCTCACTTATGCACTGTGTGAATAGTTGTGCTAGAATTTGGTGAAAGTTCTCTCCTGCATTTTGTAAAAGGTGTCATTATGCCATCTTCGCCTTAGGCTTTTTCATGTTTCATATTTTAAGCACAAACTCTACTTCGTCTGTTGTAATGTCTGGAACATCACTAGTGTCTACTGGAGTACCAATTGGTGGTACTCTTATTATCGAAGCACATCATTTTTATAATACTCTTCAGTTATTTGATCATCTTGTCCTACATTTGGTAATTTTACCTTCTCTATTTTTTAAATCAAGCATATGCACCCCCCCCCTCCGACTCCCAAGTCGCCTTCGCCTTCACCAAAGAAGGTTGAAATTAATTCGGGGGGCCCTGTTTTCATGCACCTTCCTTCTATAGGGCCGTAAAACTGACCTTCCCTAGACACGTCGGTGGTGTGTCCCGTGACGGCACCATCAAGCTGGGCCATGAAGCCATCGGCGTACTGACCCCCAACATGTTCGTTTCACGGACTCCAAACCAGTACCCTAAAGATGGAACTTTAGCAAGTTTAAATGTGCGAGGGCTGAGAGACGAGTCAAAAAATGCTAGACTCACTCGCACGCTCCAGCACCTCAAAGTATTATGTGTTGTATACAAGAAACGCACGTTAATCCAAGTGATTATCAGAGTACCTTAATAGTCAAAAGAGAGACGTTTCTAGGCTGATAAGCCGTTCCTTAAATGCGACGTGTACACTTGTATATGCCGACCCGGCGGGCAGATTGTGTATTGTAGATGCTAGCATAAGAGGAGACGCGTTTCGTTTAAATGGAGTTTATGCACCCACTGGCTAGGCGGAGCAATCGATTTCTTTCGGCGAATCGAAAGTAGAGGGCAAGGTACTAACAACTTGGACGTGATTCCATTTCGCGATCAAATCAGCCGGATGGATCTGGTTGATAGAAACCAAAATGAACACCCCAGTAAAGTAGTATTGTTGGACTAGAGGCAACCCGAATACGGTGCAACACTCTAGTTACATCGATCGGGTATTAGTCAGGAGAGTTGACGTAGGGCTCTTAGGGTGTCCAAGTTTTCACATTGTAGCTTATTCGGATCATAGACTAATAAGGGTCCGAATAAACATAGGTTACTGGTTACTGGAAATTTAACACATCCTTATTGGATGAGAAGGATTTTCGGGGCCAGTTATCACTAATGATAATGCGGAAATTGACGGGGGTGGTGCTAGGGAATAAGTGGTGGAGAAACCTTAAGAATAAAATTAGGTCGTTCGCTGCCGATTATAGTCGCCAACTCAACCAAGATAGATTAACGGCACAGACGACAATAGAAGCTAGAGTAGATCTAGTCGTTATAACTAGATCAGAATTGGCCGTCTTGCTTAACAAGAAGGATCAAGCTCTGGTAGTTAGAAATAGGTTAAAAAGAATGTCTCCCGAGGCAACGAATATGGCCGCTGAATTGCGTGCAGAAGAAATTCGAAATGCTTCAAGCCGACATATCGCTAGTGTCACATCACTGGACGGACGACACGTGACTACAAACGACGGCATCTTTGAGGTGTTCCGGTCTAGCTTCCAGGAACCTTTTACCGGGGAACCTTGTCTGAGCTCAGATCAGTTTGCCGCCAATTTGGCTGATTTCCATCGCCCTGAGGCGACTGAAACAGATAGGTGCGAGGGACTCATGACAGATGGGGAAATTCTGGCAGCGTTAAGTAACGTTGGAACAGAGAGGGCCCCAGGGATTGATGGTCTCCCCTACGAATTGTACTTGATGTTGTCGCCCATTTTTGTCCATTTGCTGGCTTTGATCTATAGCCATTCCTCAAACGCTTTACCAGGGTTGTAATGAAATTGCTACGCAAGGAAAAATGGAGGGATGGGGTAGATAACTTTAGGCCCTTAACTATGTTGAACACAGAGTTAAAGATTTTGGCCAAGGTCCTGTCAAACAGCTTGCAGACTGTGTTGGGTAGTCTGATTGGCCCTGAACAGACTTGTTCTGTGAAGGGGGGGACTATCCAAGATAACATGCATTTGGTACGCATGATCATCGAGAAAGTCGACAGAGGAGCCGTGCTGATCAAATTAGATCAGGTCAAGGCTTTCGATAGGGTTGACCACCAGTTTCTGGAGTCCATCATGAGATCAGGCGGCACAATTTACGGTTGCAATTCCTAGGTCAGATGTGTGCACAACATGTGGAGAGCGGCCGATTCTGGAAAGAGGACGCCAAGCAAACCCTACCGGGTTTTAGAAGTGTGCACTTTGATAAGGGGGTGCTCCTTTTATCGCGAATTATATCAGGTTCTAGTGAGGGGGACCGTATGCGACGATTTGATCGAGGGATTCGGTTTGACGAGGAGAGGGGTTGTTGCTTCAAGATGAGAAGCCTCAATAACAACGAGGCATCTCTGGGTAAGCAAACGTCTTTCGTAACGGAACTGGTAGATTCGCCAGAATGCAAGCGCTGTGGTGATTTGGAGGAGTCTCTTGAGCACGCCTTCTTTCACTGTTATACACCCGCTATGCGAGTTGATTGAAGGCTACATGGTTCGCATCCTTGGCGGACAATACATCGTCCTTGATGCCAGTGCCGTGTGTAGCAATGTGGTTCCGTCGTTGGATAGGGAGGAACACTATGTGCTCCTGTGCTTGGCAATTTCAGAGTCGTGATGTGGACGACACGTCAGAAGGGATTCCATGAGGGCGGGATCTTTTCTCCCATACAACTGATCTCCTACTTTAAGCATCAGCTTAAAATGAAGATCAGGGATGAGAGGAAGAGATCGTCTTCGTCGGAAGTAGGCGATAGGTGGATTAGAGTTGCGCGAATGTGTCATGTGAATGGAGCTAACTTAGACTGGCATCTGGAAGTTACTGATTGAGGAAAGAATCTTGGGATCCGGAGAAAGACATGCTAACCCAGCCCGAGTTAAGGTAGAATAAGTTTTCTTACCTTATGTTTCAACAGATTAACTTAGCTAGGGAGAAAATGGTCATCAACAACCCCCTTTTTAGCCCCCCCCTTTTGTGTTTTGTATTCCCCTTCTCTCCACAGTAGATGAAGTTCTCCGGAGGATGTGGGACATTTCGAAAAAAATAATTCTCTTCCTACATTCCTATTTACGCCCGGCTAACTTACTCCTCTGCCACATTAGATTATTTGAGGAGGGCCTCATACTAATAATTTTGTAAATACACATCGCTCATCAGGGATCTTGTAAATGTATATATACAAATCACCCCCCCCTCTCAAGTGGGATTGAGTAGAACATTCATAGAGAAAATGCGGTATTTTGATGAAAATAGAATGACATAAATATTCAGAATAAATGTGTCATTATGGTGATCGAAATATTAAAGTACGACTGGGTCAACAAATGAGACTAGCTAAGTTAAAGTAAAGTTAGAAAAGACCTATACCTTCCCTATCCCCCCTATTGACCTTGTGTCACATTTTTTTTAAAATGTCAAAATAATTTCAAAAATAATTTCTTTTTTAAATGTAAATTTCTTTTCAAAGATAAATTAGTTTACAAATAATCGAAATAGACTTCCCCGTCACCCGCCTTGGGTTTGAGAAACTTATCTGCCCCTCCTCGCCTGGCCGCACCGTAGGTACGTAACCATTTTGTTTCACAGTTTATTTAATTTGTATTGATTGTCGTCTTACTCTTTGTTTTCTGTAAGTGTATGAAACTTCCTTTTGGTTTGTTGGGACATGAGAGGGTGTCACCATTTGTCGGGGAAGATGCTGTCTTCCAAAATGGTGTCTGACATGCCCAATAATAAAAACAAATAAATAAGCATGTAGGTTCAACAGGAAATTCAACAAGGCAGAAGGAATAACAATTTACAACTGAGTTGTATTCAGTTAATTAACAATAATAGAATATTGTTCAAATGGAGGCAATGGGTAGTGTGTATGTTGGAATTAAAATTTCAATGTGCGTGGCAATTGTAATAGGGAGTGAGTAAAGTTATGTACGTGTCTATGGAAAGAACAGTCCACAAGTGTATGTGCTATGTGTATCACCATGTGTGAGTAGCAGTTCACATGTGTGTATGCGTTATATCTATAACCAAGTGTGGGGATAGTTCATGGTGTGTATGCGTAAGTGAGAAGTTAGTAGGAATCTTAACTTTCTGTGGCAGGGCGAGGAGAAGAGTGGAAGGAGAATGATATCGAATGTCTCTTCCTGCGCTGGTGCTGATGATGAAACGAGAGTGGTAAGCTTGTCAGTGTTGGGTTGAAACAACATGACTTTCTATGAAACTGTCTCCCTGTTCTCTTAGGAAAAAAACTCTTTGAAATGGGATGCACCTCCGTCGAGTCAAAGTGCTAAAATGAATCTCCCACTGCCAGTTACTTGACTGTCTTACTTAGAAAAAATTGGCTCCTGGCAATAGTTCAGGAAGTCTGGCTCTGATTGTTTGATATTTATTTTAATGTAGCTATTTGAAATTTTCCAACAGTTAATACTTTTTGGAGGTAAAACTCGTATAAGAAAATGGCGCGAAATCCTGGGAATCTTTTTCGGCACAGAATTTGTTCGTTTAGGTTTAAGTGGCCCTATTAAAACATAACAAAGCCGAACTGGGGATGTTTTATTTTTTGTTTTTTAACATTAGAACTTTTTAAAAAAATTGTTTAAAAAATATACTTTTAAAACAGTTAAATCAAGCTATATATCTTGAGTTTGGCATAAAAACAACCTCTAAAAAAGATTGATTACGAAAACAGAAATGTTAACTTCTGTCCAAAACAATCCGGTGCTACGTCAAAAACTGTCCCCCAAAAATCTTTACCGCATAAGTGGTTAATTTTGACATAAATAATATTTTAATAAAGTTGGCAGTAAAAGTCATGTTTGGTTTAAAGTAATAAAATAAATGAATAATTTTTCTCCGTTTTTTTTCTCAGTCACCTTGCTAATATCAAAGGACCTTTCCAGTGTTGCCGATTTAGCGTGTTTCGCGTTCGATTCAGCGCGTTTCTTGTTTTGGCCGTGTAAAAAGGCGCTAAATTAGCGCGTTTGCGATTAAACATTTTAGCCATCTTCTGGCTATTTCTGACCATTTTTAGTGTCGTTTTGGCAGCTTTTGGCCATTTTTTACTATTTAAACAAAATTTAGCGCTTTTTGGCAGTCAAACGAGCGCGAAAATATTTTTGAGTTGGCAACAGTGCTTTAAACATAAGGAACAAAATTAGGACTAACACCGCTTTGTGATATTCCTGGCGAAAGATTTTCTTCAAAATAATTTCAAAGTTTTCATTGTATTTTTCCATTTCTTCATCCTGTTTTCTTTGTGCTATTCTTTTCAACTTTGACATTATTGTTATGAATTGTATGAAGAAAACAGAAATTCTGTAGATTGAGTGAAAAATCCTATGAAATCGACCAAATTTAGTGAAAGCACTTGAAGTCAAAGAAGAAATCATCCCGTTTGTTTTCTCTTTGGACAAAAAACAAAGGATCTTCATTTTGTTTTTCTCATTGCATTTCCTAATCTGAAAGGTAAGTGGACAAAAGACAAAGGATTTTCATTTTATTTTTCTTATTGCATATCATGTAAAAACGGAAATTGCCATTTCTATTTGCTAAAATTAAACGGAAGTAGCCATTTTATCCCTTAACCAAAAATGACCGACTTAACTTTCAGATGAGGATGCAATGAGAAAAACAAAATGAAAATCTTTTTCCAAAATTAACCCATGAGTGGACAAAATACAAAGGATTTTCTTCTTTTAAAACAAAAGATTTTGTTATTTACCGCCTTGTGTCATTAACTTGGCAATTTTTGGCAATCTTTGGATTTGGGTGAGTTCTAATTTTAACCATTGACAAAATTGACTACGGATGCACAAAATGATCACAAACAAACGCAGGTAAGGAAAAGTTGATTGCAACAGATTAAACATTAAAACTGAATATTCATTTAATTCATATGTATGATTTAATATTATTTATTTACTCATTTCTTATTCATTTTATTTATTTATCATTATATTAATAATCATAATAAAAAGAAAAACAAACTCATTTAAATATTTGTCTCACAATTCCGTCAAAATATATGTGCAAATATTAATATTAAATAAATTACATAATACTTATAAAAACTGTTTTCTGTATTGATATATGTATATATTACTCTTTTTAAAAAAATCAAATGTAGGTATTTATGCGGCCTCGTGACCTAGTTCTGAGTAATAATAATAAACATCAAAATCATATAAAACTTAATTTTTTCATCGAAAAATGTCAGTAGTAAGTTGAAAGATTGGCGAAATATATGAGATAAAAATTATTTGTGTACACCTTGTAAAACAGAAGATATTGTTGAATCAAAATAATGTAAAAATGCGCATAGATTGTAAACAAACTCAGTTCGTAGTATTAACGAGTAAATTTTCTCCGCCTTTTAACAAGCAAAATAAACACCTAGATTTAAAAAGTTTACAACACATCAACTACCGATTCCATTTTAATAAAATTTTCAATACTTATCAAATAAAGGATGAATTTTTAAAAGAAATCAGTTTGTATTCCAAATTTCGGGGGAAAAATATTTTTTCATTGTGATTAAAAACACCCCCCTTAAAAATTTGATGATTTCATTAAATTTTCATTTATTTATTTTCAATCGATCAGTCCGATCTTTTTACATTGTTAAGTCAAGACCATGAACATATAAATTCTGCTTCTGTTTTTGAAAAGGCTAATTTTGAAATAAAAATGTTTTTAAAAATCTGCAAAAAAAAATACTGCTCTAATTGCCAATATTTTTTATTCATTTGTTAAAATATGATTTATCGCTATTTTCCATGAAAAAGAGAAATGATCTTAACCTTAAAATCTTTTTTTAGAGAGAATTTTTAAATTTTGACTGTTTTTTACTATGTTTCTGTTGCCATTGGTTCAATTCTGTTCTAATGTACTGAAAGGCCGTAATTAAGATATGTAAAAAAAAAAAAAATGAAACTAACTCTACAATTTTTTTATTAATTTTTTTGTTGTGATTTAATTGGCCAATAATTTTCTACGGATGGACATAAACGTAAATTGTCTATGATTGTTATGTCCAAGAGGACACACCTGCTGTAATAATCTCACAGTCAGCCATCTGCTGCTGCTCCTGATTTTATTGACAAGTACTGACTTCCGTAATAAGCAATTATCTATGGTCGTTAGTTAGGTGCTGGCAGATATTTGACCCCCCTCCCAACATGAAAAAAAGAGTCTTTGAATGGAAAATCGTAATTATTCTGTTAAGTAGTGTTCAGTAATGATGAAATTAAGAATTCTTATTTTTACTTCAAATTTTTAAAAATTTCCAAAAAATTCCAAAATGGTGGAAATTATAGTTTAAAACTTTAAATTGACTTTTAAGGGCACAATTCTACGTTTTTTTGTTTTTTTCCAGACACATATTTGGACTTTATTCTTTCTAACAAAAACAAGAAAAAACTTACAAACAACAGTTTTTAAATTTTAATTTACATTTTAAAATGGGGTGTCCAAGCGTGCAAGAAATACCTATCAAATACAGATGCATGCACTCACCTAATTTTTTTATTTGACTCTTGTTGGCAACGTAAAAGTGAGAAAAAAAATGTCAGATATTTTATAAAGGGATATTTTGAAATTGTGGTGATGATGCAAACCGTGAGATCGAATCTGAGCCCTCTGCTCAGCCACTACCGAAGAGACTTTGTGTGGCAGCATTGTTAGAACATCTGGGC
>VCCN01003977.1:7919294-7931055 GCA_006491835.1 Architeuthis dux
GGTGAAACATGTTGAGCGAGTTTTTCCTTTGCCTGTGACGGATGGAGCATTTGCTGTGTACCAACAGCTGAATGCGAAGGCACGGCCGATGTTGACCAAGTTAAATGTGCCCTATACACAGCATTTGCGATGGATCATTTCATTGCATATGACCAGTTCATAACTCGACACTTATGCTCAGGAGTTGACATGTATTTGACGGAGTTGCGTAAGCTATTGACATTGTTCGATGAGATGACTGAATGTGGACTTGTGTGCGCATTTGTTGCCAGATTGCCAGACTACACCAAGCAGCTCCTTTGCTCCTCTTCCCGAATGGATGCCATGACTATAAACAAACAGCTGGCAAGGGCCGGGGCTAGGCCATAATGAAGGACGAGACGGTGCCTGGAGAACCGATCATGGCAGCTGTTCAACTGTCAGCATTCGTTGTGGCACTACCACTTGCTACAGGTGCTCTCGTCCCAACCACTTTGCTAGGGATTGTCACTATCGACATACAGAGGCGAGCGGTGGTCGTGCAAGAGGTGTGCATACAGGCTTATGTTGCTACCAGTGGCATGGAATTGCTCGAGCACCCCCAGCACAGCATGCTGCCAAAAGACAGTTGGTTACATGACAGTTTTGATGATGTGTTGTTGTGAACTCATTAGTACCTACGCTTATTAGCAAATCATCATAGGTGAAACTCATAGATTTCTAATTTTTATTGTGTAACAGAAATAGAAAAGGAAGATAATTTTGCTTTCATGATGTGTTTATAACTGTTGTGAATGCATTAGTACCTATGCTCATTGGCAAATCATCATCATTGGTTAAAAGTCCTAGATTTAATGTTGATGGATACAAAGTAGTGATCAATTTAGTAGAAACTTATATTGCAAGTTAAACCCCTCCCACTAAAAACCTATTTAGGTGTCAAACTTTAAGGAGTATATGTTGAAATCTTCAACCCTCTAGCTCTAATTCATATATTTGTCATGGCACAATGCTTAAGCAATCTTGCCTTGCAAACTGTTAGCTAGTGCTGTGAGTTTGATCCTCACTGGGTGCTGCACTATTGTGGCCCAGTTCCCTTTGTAAATAACTAAATGTATCTTTTTCAATGTCTTCTGAGTTCATGAAATATTCAATGTCTATCTGAAACTTTCAAACAAAACTGTCAACATCAGTTTCTTCAGTTAACAAGTTGGCTGGGTATCTATGGATCATGTGTACAGACCGCATCAATGGAGGTAGAAGGCTACCCCAAAGTGGTTTTTATTGGGTGTTTAGTTTGCAATGTAAGCTTATAGTAAATTGGTCCCTTAATTTGTGTCCAGCAGCATCACCCCTTTTCCATTTTTTTTAATTGCTCACCCCTGACAGGGCATGCTGCCAAAAGATGCTGGTCATGTGACAGTTTCTATTGAGTGATTAACCGGACCTGTATCTATTGCAATGTAATCTGAGTTCATACAATATTCAATGTCTCTATTGATATATATGTTTTTTTTGCTTTTCATTCACAGATTCTAAAAGTATTCTCCATGTAAAAGCTCTCAATCTCCATTTTATTTTCTGGAGCACCACAGTTAAAAAGACACTGGAAACAAATCATATAAAAAGTGTGGATCTTTTTCATATGAGTCACATTTTGTGGAAGACATGCAAGCACATACAGGAGAGAAACCATATTCTTGTGAAATGTGTGGATCTACCTTTTCAGCAAAGTCATCTTTGATGCGACATAAGAGAACACACACTGGAGAGAAACCTTATTCTTGTGAAACATGTGGATCTTCTTTTACAGAAAAACAAAGTTTGGTTCGACATATGCGAACACATACTGGGGAGAGGCCATATTCATGTGAAACATGTGGATCTTCTTTTGCACAGAAACAAAATTTGGTGCAACATATGCGAACACACACTGGAGAGAAACCATATTCTTGTGAAATGTGTGGATATTCTTCTGCAAATAAATCACATTTGGTGCAACATATGAGAACACACACTGGAGAGAAACCATATTCGTGTGAAACATGTGGCTCTTCTTTTACACGAAAACAACATTTGGTGATACATATGCGAACACACACTGGAGAGAGGCCATATTCATGTGAAACATGTGGATCTTCTCTTGCAAACAAACAAAATTTGTTGCTACATATGCGAACACACACTGGAGAGAGGCCATATTCGTGTGAATCATGTGGATCTTCTTTTGTACAGAAACAACATTTGGTAATACATATGCGAACACACACTGGAGAAAAACCATATTCGTGTGAATCATGTGGATCTTCTTTTGCACATAAACAAAATTTGGTGCAACATATGAGAACACACACTGGAGAGAAACCATATTTTTGTGAAATATGTGGATCTTCCTTTTCCCAAAAGCCTTCTTTGGATGACCATATGAAAACACACACTGGAGAAAAACCACATTCGTGCGAAACATGTGGGTCTTCTTTTACACGAAAACAAAATTTGGTTCTACATATGCGAACACACACTGGAGAGAGGCCATATTCATGTGAAACATGTGGATATTCTTTTGCACAGAAACACAGTTTGGTACTACATATGCGAACACACACTGGAGAAAAACCATATTCGTGTGAATCATGTGGATCTTCTTTTGCACAGAAAAAACATATGGTGCAACATATGAGAACACACACTGAAGAGAAACCATATTTCTTTGAAATATGTGGATCTTCCTTTGCACAAAAACCTTCTTTGGATGACCATATGAGAACACACACTGGAGAGAAACCATATTCGTGTGTAATGTGTGGATATTCTTCTGCAAACCAATCACACTTGGTGCGACATATGCGAACACACACTGGAGAGAAACCTTATTCTTGTGAAACATGTGGATCTTCTTTTACACGAAAACAAAGATTGGTTCTACATATGCAGACACATTGGAGAGAGGCCATATTCATGTGAAACATGTTGATCTTTTATACAGAAAGGTTTGGTGATACATATGTAAACACATGCTGGAGAGAAACCATATTCTTGTGAAACGTGTGGATATTCTTCTTAAACCAAATACCTTTCGGTGCAACATATGAGAACACACATTGGAGAGAAACCATATTTTTGTGAAACATGTGGATCTTCTTTTGCACAGAAACAAAATTTTGTGCTACATATGCGAACACACACTGGAGAGGAATCATATTCGTGTGAAACATGGATATTCTTCAGCTAACAAATTTAATTTGGTGAAGCACATTCTTAAACTCTAATGATATTTTAAACTATCTGCTTAGACAAGATGACCCTTGTCTTAAACTCTCTTTGCTTGCAGCATCTGCTGAGACTAGGGAGCAGAGAGAAATGGCTAGTAGGTATTACAGCTGTTTTGGTTTGTGTGTGTATTAATTTATTCATCTTTTAATACTTCTATTTATTGAATCGAATGAATGAAAAATAAATCAAGTTTTAACGAATTCATTGAAAGAATCTTAATTTTAGTTAATAGAATAAATAAAAATCTTGAGGGCTTCATTAGTTATTATCTCCCTTGAACTTCACTCATTAGGAAACATTTACCTATGCTTAGACAAGATGGCTCCTTGTCACCAAAGACTCTCCCACTTAACCTCACATTATTTATCCTGCTTTAAAAAAACTCTGTTCTTTTCATCTAGTCTAGGTGTCGCTAAAGTGGTCAATATGGGGTCGATGGGACTATCCAGGGGCTTGATAAATGCTGGGAGGGGTCTATTGAATATTTGGTATGTTTTATATCTTTTGACATGTATTGTTGTTTACTTTGTATTTTACTATTGATTCTTTGTTAATCTCTCAATTTGATACATAATTATATACCTAGGATGTGGTATTGGTACGTTTGATATCTTTCGTTCAGCAGCCCTGTCCGGTGGCCGAAAAGGGTTCAAAGTATTCTATAAAGGAGTTGATGGTCTGAAAGGTTTGGTGAGCCCGGATGTAGTCAATGGAGTTAATCCTAACAGCGCAGTGCCCTTAATATGATTAAGTTGGATTTTTGTTGGATTTTGTAATAACCTTTGTGAAACGCAACTAATTTGAATAAAATCTATGAACTTTTGTGAAACGCAACCAATTTTAATAAAATCTATGTCATCTTGTGTAAAATTATATTCTGAATGACTTTTTTATTACACCAAGTCATGAAAAACGTTAGATACAGAGTTTTAGCAAATTTAATTTTTCATCTTGTTTCTGCTAAACATTTGCTGTAAGAAGTTAATACATTTTCAAACAGCAGAAATGAATTACACAAAACTTTGCAGGCATATGTAACATGACCACGCGATTGGTATAGGCTATAGAAAAACTATAAACATATAACAAGGGCCTAGTTTTTCACATTAGTTTTAAATGTCTATGTTTCCACCACCCGATTATCATGGGTGAGTGAATCTAGAAACCTGCCAGATTAAATTCCTGTGTTGAGTACTGCTGAAAATCATATAAGCTGGTTTAGTGGAAGAGACAGACAAGTGACATTATTGACTAGGAAGAATAACCGATAAAAGATATCCCCCCGCCCTCTGATATGGACAGCAGAATGAGAACAACCTACTCCCATGGATTGAATAAAGAGTTTGATTCAAAATTCCTAGTAGGCTACCGATTCTGGCAATAACACTAGTCTGAATAATAATAATGATTCCTCATCTCAGAAATTTAGTAAGAAATTATATTGTATTACTTGAAAATAAATATTAACATTAAAATTTGGGATAATTTTTTTCGGGATTAGAAAATATCAAAATATAGTTTATGATATTATCTATATATATATAAAAAACTCAAAATCTGTTTGTCAGATCCACTTTGTAGGTCACAATTTTTCATAGTGGTTCATCTTTTCACAGTGGATGACACCAAAGGTATAGTCATTTCTAGCCAATCGAAGCAATTGTAACGCATGTTTTT
Source organism: Architeuthis dux (assembly GCA_006491835.1). NCBI lineage: Eukaryota > Metazoa > Mollusca > Cephalopoda > Oegopsida > Architeuthidae > Architeuthis > Architeuthis dux. The sequence continues at coordinate 7,924,224 of VCCN01003977.1, forward strand.
GCACCAGGAAGCTGATATTTGGGATAAGGGCACATCTTTTCATGGCGAAGATAATGAGCTATGAAGTTGGCCTCAGGTCATTTCTAATTTTTATTAAGATAAATGTAAGCGAGAAAACTAATTTTCCCCCAGATTTCACAAAAAGTCATTAGAAATTGAAAAATGTTTTAATATTTACTTTTTGAAAGTATGATTTACTCATGTATTTAAAAAATGAATATTTTAAGATATTTTCACTTTCCTAGAAGGGATTCCTGGTGTTGCCCTGGGAAAAAATAACTTCAAATTTGACAACACAGTAAAAGATATGTTTTTTAATATATTTCATCTTACACAACACAAACCACCAAGCCAAAAACTGGTTTAATTGAGTGTACACATGTGCATTTTCAATGATATTTCAGTACTTTTGCATATATTTGAAAAAATTAGAAATAAAATAATTTTTGCAAGTAATTCTTTTGTGATTTCAATTCATATGACCTATGTTTCCTCTAGTAATTTGTCACTTTTGAGAACAATTGACTTTTAAGCCTTTAGGAGGAGACTTCTATTTACAATGTAATTTGAAAATGTGTCAGCCCATTTTGGGTGACACAGGATTTCACAAGGGCATGGCCATGTTGGTGAGAAAGTGAGAATGTTTTTGAAAGTGCTGGCATTTTGCTGGTAAATAACGTTTTAGATAGAAAGATACAATAAGATTCTAATATTGTGTCCAGCAGCATTCACGCTTGTTTTTAGAAAATTCAGACTTTTTTTTAGTGATCACTGCCCAACGAAAATCAAAAGAAGTAAGTTATTCATTGATCACCTTTTTTCCAATTTTCTAATCAGAACAGAAATTGGTCGCATGACAGTTTCTACTGAGTGACTAACCCAACCTGTTCTTATAGAAATTTAACCCAATATCAAATCATGAAATTTGGGACCATTCTAAATTCATTATAATTGGAAAAAATTGATGATTTTTATTCATGTATTGATAAACAAGTCGCAGATTGAAATCTAAGTATTTTTAGTCAAAATAATTGAAGAAATAGAAAAGTATTATATACTGAAATGCTTAATATATTTTTATGTAATATACATACAAACATATATAAATATATATCCATCGCTGGCAAAGGCCTTTCTCAGCTCCTGTCACCACTACACCCTCGGCCTCAGTCGTTCACTCCACGCCAAGCCTCGACCACCCCCACGTTGTGTTCAAAGATTGATGGATGAAGTATAGGCACTGGATTCGAAGCGTCAACAAAAACTGAAGCCTGGTCTACAGTAATAATCAAAAGACGACTGGAAACAGGAACACGTAGACGTTATATACAATAACAAAGCATTTATTCGAAGATCAAGCTGATATTATTGTTGTCTATCTGATGCGGGAGGTAATGTGATACAATACTTTTAAAATCTGCTTCAGGTCAGGATTATAAATTTCTCGTTAGGCAGAGAAGAAGATCTCTGCAGTCCACTGCTGGCAGCCTTGCAGGGAATTGAGGGTTTCAGCCTGGGAAGTGGGAGCAAGCTCTCTTACTTTGTAGTCTTTAGTTTGCGTCTGGCTCTTAATATTACTGAGAGTATAATACTTTTTTGCCTCTCAACCTCAGAGATGAAAGTGTCAGTGATTCAGCTGCTTTCAGAACTGCTAAGATATGAAAATTAGCTTCTTTTATGGGTCATCCTCAATTCTAGGGTTGGTTCTGACGTATATGGGGAGAAATTTAACTTTCCTGACACCTTCTCTAATTACTATTATTTTGGGGGTACACCTGGGTTTTTTGACATCTTGTTTGCCAAACAAGATTTCCATTTCTCTCCAAAAAATCAATAAGACAATGCATTACTTCTGATTCTGATAAGGGCTTTCATACCCACAACAAGCCTGTGTTCTGCCTAGGTCGACAAGTGTAATTTTTAATAATTTCAGTGCAGAATATCTTTCCATTCCTGCTTTTTAATCTTTCTTAACCCCTCTCAGCTAATATTTCTGATAGCGACTTTTGTTTTTCGTTTTTCGTTTCTCAAATGTTAAACAGAAGTACATATTTTGATATGTACCCAGCAAATTCAGGCTTATATAATTTGTTATATAACGTTCAATATTTTGAGTTACTGTTCTCTCACTTATGCACTGTGAATAGTTGTGCTAGACCTTGGTGAAAGTTCTCTCCTGCATTTTTTTAAGCACAAGCTCTACTTCGTCTGTAATGTCTGGAACATCACTAGTGTCTACTCTTATTATCGAAGCACGTAATTTCTCATAATACTCTTCAGTTATTTGATCATCTTGTTCTACATTTGGTAATTTTACCTTCTGTATTTCTTAAAGCAAGCATATGTTGTTTGCCATTGCCATTTTCTGGTAGCTTCTTCTATCCTCTTTGTGGTTTTCTTCCTTTTTTCCTCTCTCATTCTTTTTTTTATCTGTTTATTTATTTCCGCTCTCTATTTCGCCTCTTAGTTTTTATTATCATATTTCTCCTCTTTTTAATCAGTTCTTATCTTACCTTAGAGTATTTCCCTATATTTTTGTTTTCATTTGTTTTTCTTACCATTTTTACTTTTCTCCTCCATGCTACTTTCATTAATCCACAAAGCCTGAAAACTGTTTTACCACCATCTAAAATTTGCTAATGTTTTCTCTGATCCTATGGGGACATATTTTGTTTAGAATCATTTGTTCCTTTCAGTTTGAAAATTGAATTTAACTTTGCAAGCTACCACTCTATGGTCACTCTAACTCTTCAGCATGTTAAAATGTAGGACTTTTTTCTTTTTTCTCCAGGGGCTCCTACATACACTTGGCTGATGATAACAGTCAGGCCATGAGGGTTCTTTTTAAGACGCCTGACAAAAGGGACAGAGAAAAAAAATCATTAATGACAATGAAAAAGAAATAAAGTACCCTAGTCAGGGAACTAAGTCCCCTAATCAGGGAGAGGAAGAAAAAAATGTCCTCTAGCCAGGAAAAAACTTGACAAACAGGGACATTCCTAATAAATGAAACTACTGTCGAGACCAGAAAAACCAGGTTCACACACGGGGCAACATTTGCGTCCCCCCACTCCCAGAAAAGCCAGACGGGGAGTGGCAGGCAGTAGGAAAAGGTGGAAGGGAGGATCCTCAATCCCCTCGCAGACCTCAACCGGTAGACACTGACAGTCCCTTAGGAGAGGCCCCGCAGTCATATACGGACATGCTGAAGAGCATCGGGTGGAAGCTCCGAAGAACATCCCCCCCACACCGAAGGAAAAAAACAACACCAAAAAGGAGTCCACATCTGCCAAGTCGACATAGACGCACTGGACACATCTAAGCTGCAGAGGCAAGTGAAAAGGGAGTTGAGGGTCCTCTACAATTTCAAACTCGTGGAACTGAACTTCCCCAGACACGTCGGTGGTGTGTCCCGGGCCATGAAGCCATGGGACCCACCATCGGCGTACTGACCCCCCTGCATTTTCGTTTCCCGGATAACAACACCAGTAGCCTAAAGATGGAACTCTTTTTAGAAAGTATAAATGCGCGAGGGCTGAGAGACGAGTAAACAAAAGCTAGACTCACTCGCACCCTCCAGCACCTCAAAGTATTATGTGTTGCACACAAGAAACGCACGTTAATCCAAGTGATTATCAGAGTACGCTGACGGGGGTTGAGGGTCATCTCTTCTCAGCGTACCTTAATAGTCAAAAGAGAGGCGTTTCTGGGCTGATAAACCGTTCCTTAAATGCGATGTGTACACTTGTATATGCTGACCCGGCGGGCAGATTGTGTGTTGTAGATGTTACCATAAGAGGAGATGCGTTTCGTTTCATTGGGGTTTATGCGCCCAATGGCCAGGCGGAGTGATCGATTTCTTTCGGCGAATCGATCCCTATTGGATAAGGGTTTTCGGGACCAGTTAACACTAATGATAATGCGGGAATTGACGGGGCGGTGCTAGGGAATAAGTGGTGAGGAAACCTTAAAAATAAAATTAGGTCGTTCGCTGCCGACTATAGTCGCCGACTCAACCAAGATAGATTAGCGACACAGACGACAATAGAAGCTATAGTAGAGGAGGCGGTACGTAGTGTGGATGTAGATCTATTTAGAAATAGGTTAAAGAGAATGTTACCCGAGGCAACGAATATGTCCGCTGAATTGCGCCCAATATCGCTAGTGTCACATCACCGGATGGACGACACGTATCTACAAACGACGGCATCTTTGAGGTGTTCCGGTCTAGCTTCCAGGAACTTTTTACCAGGGAACCTGGTCTCAGCTCAGCTCAGTTCGACGCCTATTTGGCTGATTTCCCTCAACTGAAACAGCTAGGTGCGAGGGACCCATTACAGAGGTGGAAATTCGGGCAGCGTTAAGTAACGTTGGAACAGAGAGGGCCCCATGGATTGATGGTCTCCCCTACGAATTGTACTTATGTTGTCGCCCATTTTTGTCCATTTGCTGGCTTTGATCTACAGCCACTGGTTAAAGCAGGGGAACATTCCCCAATGCAATGGTAGATAACTTTAGGCCCTTAACTATGTTGAACACATAGTTAAAGATTTTGGCCACGGTGCTGTCAAACCGCTTGCAGACTGTGCTGGGTAGTCTGATTGATCCTGAACAAACTTGTTCTGTGAAGGGGAGGACTATCCAAGATAATCTGCATTTGGTGCGCACAATCATCGAGAAAGTCGACAGTGGAGCCGTGTTGATCAAATTAGATCAGGCCAAGGCTTTCGATAGGGTTGACCACCGGTTTCTGGAGTCCATCTTGTCCGCGTCTGGCTTCGGCCAGACCTTTCGCACTTGGATTCGCCTCTGGTATGCGTCTCCCAGTTCGATGCTAGAAATACTTACGGTTGTCCACTTTCGCCTATGCTGTACATTCTTTGGTGCCGTGCGTGTGATTAAGGCGAATCCGATGTAACCTTGGTTTTAACGAGCAATGCCGAGATAGAGGAAGTCAGCAAAGTAATCAGGAGGTATGAGATGGTGGCAGGAGCCAAGACCAACAGCGACAAGTCCATGGGCTTGCGGCTGGGCTCGTGGAGGGGTCAGCCCCTCCCGGGTCCCTTAACCTGGACGGCCCGTGCAAGATACTCGGTGTCTGGTTCGGTCCCGACCTTCAACTGGAGAGGAATTGGTCGGAGGTAATGGAGCGGGTCGAGGCGGCAGTTAACTCGAAGGGGTCTCTCCTTAAAGGGGAGGGCCGAGGTATGCGCTTCGCACATCTACTCCCTCATCCTTTACCGTCTTTCAGTGCTTCCACTCCCGTGTACTGATCTACTTCAGTTAGAACGTTGCCTGTTTAGACTCCTTTGGGGACACAGGCAACCTATGGTATGTCGCGAGATCTGTCAGCTCCATCCTTCTGAGGGGGCCTAGGAATGTCAGACATTGAGATCAGGCGGCAAACCTTACTGTTGCGCTTCCTAGGTCGGATGTGTGCACAACATGAGGAGAACGGCCGATTCTGGAAAGAGGACGCCAAGAAAGCCCTACCGGGTTTGAGAAGTGTGCACTTTGATAAGGGGGGGGCCGTAGGCCCCGGAGAGAGTGCTCCTTCTATCGGGAATGTCGACACGCTTTGAAAGAAAAGGCATCAGGTTCTAATGGGGGTGGGGGCGTATGAGACGATTTGATCGAGGGACTCGGTTTGACGAGGGGAGTGTCACTTCAAGATGAGTAGCCTCAATAACAACGAGGCATCTCTCACCTGGTTGGTTATACGAAACGCACTCTGGGTCAGCAAATGTATTTCGTAGCGGGACTGGTAGATTCGCCAGAATGCAAGCGCTGTGGTGATTTGCAGGAGTCTCTTGAGCACGCCTTCTTTCACTGTAGAGTTGTGCACCCACTATGCGAGTTGATTGAAGGCTGCATGGTTCGCATCCTTGGCGGACAATACATCGTCCTTGATGCCAGTGCCGTGTGTAGCAATGTGGTGCCGTCGTTGGATAGGGAGGAACTCTATGCGCTCCTGTGTGTTTGCATTTTCAGAGTCGTGGTGTGGACGACACGTCAGAAGGGATTCCACGAGGGCGAGATCTTTTCTCCCATACAACTGATCTCCTACTTTAAACATCAGCTTAAAATGAAGATCAGTGCTAAGAGGAAGAGGTCGTCTTCGGCGGAAGTCGGCGATAGGTGGATGAGAGTTGCGCGACTGCGTAGTGTGAATGGAGCTAACTTAGTGGAAAATGGTCATCAACACCCCTACTTTTTTGTGTTTCGTATTCTCGATCCCTCCACCGTAGATGACAGAACGTAAAATTCCCCGGCCGATGTGGTGTATTTCGAAAAAAATATAAATATATCTGCCATATTAGATTATTTAGGGGGGGGGGGCTCATACTAATAATTTTGTAAATACACATCGCTCATCGGGGATTTTTTAAATATATATATACAAATCCCCCCACCCCTCTCAAGTGTGATTAAGTAGAGAAACTATCGAGAAAATGCGGTATCTTGGTGAAAATGTTACTGTCATTAATAGGTTGAAAGATTGGCGAAATATATAAGATAAAAAATATTTGTGTGCACCTTAAAGCGGGAGATGTTATTGAATCAAAATAGTGTAAATCTCCGTGCTAATGTAAACAAATTCTGTTCCGTAATAATTACGAGTAAATTTTCTCCGCCTAAATTAAAAAAAAAAACTTCGGAAGAATTTTTGATCTTTAAGATTTTTTTAAATTACAGACTTCCAATTTTTAAAAATTTCCAAAAAGGTCAACAAAATGGCGGATATTATAGTTTAAAACTTTAAATTGTCTTTTAAGAGCACAGTTCTACATTGAAGTTTTTTTTTTTCCGGACACATATTTGGACTTTATTC
>VCCN01003977.1:7987410-7997706 GCA_006491835.1 Architeuthis dux
TAAAAAGAAAATTTAACCCAGAAAATGTTTAGTTTATTTAAAATTTTATTCATTCTTGAAGCTTCCTTTTTCTCTAATGTTGCACCATTTCCCCAAGGAAGACAAATCAGAGGAAAGAAAAGAGAAAGAAGTAAGTATAACAGTCTCTTATTTCCTTTGTTTACCGAATAACTAGATATAAATGTATGCAGATAATTATAAATAAAATCTGGATGATTCTGGATAATTTCCTGAAATCAATCAAAATTAAATTGGTTTCAAAAAGTTGTTGAAAACAATGATGGTCTGATTCAGTTATACATATGGACAAGAAAATGAAAAGAAAAATACTCGATCCTGTGTTGAAAAATGGTAGGGCTATTAAACCATTGGCGATATTTGCTACGGAAGATCATACGCGTAAATTTCTTTTGCTTTCAAGAACACTTTTTCGGCATTCTATTCAGCATAGAATTTTTTTTATATATATTTATTCATATATATATTTAAAGCAAATAAGAACAAAGGAATAATTAAAGGAAATTATTTATACACTAGCTTATACCGGTCAAAAATGACGAGGTTATTTATGTATGGATCGGCAATAAGGAGCCAAAAGCGATTTTTATTAGATTTCTTTTTTTAGGAGCTGGGAAACCATTGGTAGAAACCTACGTAGGTCCAATTACTGCATGGTAGCTATTGACTAATATAAGGTATATTAATTTAAGTATCCTAATTTTAAATTTTTTGAAAGTCTCAACTTAAGAAAAGTCACCATTGACATAGTGCGGTAGGAAAAAAAGTCAGAGAAAGAAACTTATTTTATTAAAAATATAACTTATTTCCTTACAAAATAAAGTTGATGGCCAAATTTGACAAATCTGGCCTTTTTAAAAAGCATTTGGCCATATTTAAATTTTGAGCCATTTTGACTTACTTTTTTTGTGTGTGTGCTGAGAGTATTTGTATTTGGACATTTTTGCTAGTTTTTGGCCAGAAACTGCTTTTCCACTTCGAATTGCTTCTTCACGGTGTCGGCTACATGAAAGGAAGTTGAAAGTAGGGTTGCCACCCGTCCCGTATAATACGGGATCGTCCCATATTAAAAAGTAGACTTTAATGCACACACTATGTTTTCACATGCTTGGAATGATATGAGAAATCGGACCAAATCTGTTTAGGATTCATTTTCATAATGTTAAATCCACTCCCTTTCCTCTTAGCTAGCTGCTGCTGAAATTTAACAGCAGCAGTCAGAGCTCCTGTTAAATCCTTGCCTCGTAGGCTAAGATAATGGTTCCCAAACTTTTTCGGATCGGGGCCCTTGGTGTATAAGGATTTTTTCACGGGCCCTAGTCAGAAAATACTGAACAACTTCATTTGTGTTCCTGTTAGGTTAGTTAATTAAAAAAAAAAAGAAACTGTCAAGTTTCGATTAAGCAAACGTGAGTTTTATTTATTTATTTTTATTTACGATACAAGGGTCCAGTTTAGCGATATTTACTTTGTAAAACATCGGGTGTCATTAAGACAGACATAAAGTAAGATTCTAGTTTTACTTTATACATACACTGTAAATCAATCACCAACTTTAGAGCCAATTCACTCGTTTCCCCTATAAAAATTTACTTTTTCTCAAAAATGAAAGATTTCTGGAAGAGAGACCAAACATTTTGCTCTTGTCTATGATCTGATGTTTTAATCCTTAAAATAATTGATGCAACTGTGCTTTACTCTTATTGACTCTTTATTTCTTTTACATTCATGTTGAGAGTAGCAGAGGATTTTGAAATTGATGCATAAAAAGTACAAAAAAGTGCATGGGGCCACTGGCAAGGTGTCCCTTATTTTTCCACATTCAAGGTGGCAACCCTAGTCGAAAAGAAAGAGAAAGCAGTTCACATTGTGTTTACATAATAGATAGGGTCAGTTATTAAGTTAGTTGTAGGTAAGAATTTTAAGTTTAAATGAGTTTAGGATTCTCAAATAGAAATGGCTTATTTAGTTTACAGCTAGTAGAAAAAAAGAAAAGGGGGAAAATGTGACCAACTAAGTGACAGAAAGAGGGTACGAAGTGATGTAGGAATGGTGAGGTAGTATTGGAAAATGGTTCCCTTAGTTTATGATAGCAGTTGGTCAGCCAGAGAAGAGGAAAGGTTTTGACCTACTTGGCACAAGATTATGGCTGAGTTTGAAAACATACCATCTCTGTTCTGATTGGCTGGTAAGTGAAACAAAGAAATCTTGGTTCTTGGGGAAAATTACCTAGCAGCGACGAGAGACAAAGTAAAGAAGGGGGACAGTCAAGTCGTTTTGGGGGTCAACTTCCCTTACCCTTTTGTAATTAGTTACCCGTCTCTAGCTTCTCTCTCTCTCTCTCTCTCTCTCTCTCCCTGGCAGACGACTTTGAACGATTGTTGACTTTTCGAACCATTAAAAAGGTAATTCGTTATTAAAAGAAAGATTGACGTTTTTCTTTTGTGTTTAGCAACTTGCATGTTTTGTATGCATCAGTACACACATGTGCACCTATGGTATAATTGTTGCATTGCGTTGACAGACACAATTTGTCTGTTGACTTTGGTCGGTGTACTGCATTGCTATTTTCCCACCCTTTAATTCTATTATTCGTTGTACAATCAATCTCATGTGGACCAGTCCATTATGCATTGAAGGATCTCAGCTAGCAGACACTACAGACAACCAAACATACAACATACAACCAAACAAACATACACATTTGCATATTTGGCTTCTATATGTATAGATATTTATTCATATATATATTTAAAGCAAATGAGAACAAAAGGAATAAATTTGTTCTTTTAAGAAAATATTTTCCAATCTGTCCACTCCTTAGAGGAGTTTGGTTTGCCTGTAAACTGTTATAAAAGTGAAATAAATAACACTATGAATAGGAATGATCTTTTGCATCAAATTTGAAAACAATATGTGTGAATAAAAAAGGTCATATCTGATTCATAATTTATCATTTACAGAAATTCACTAATTCTTATTTTTTATTCCATGTTCCATTTACCTTTCTTAGGAAATAAATAACTTCCTCTAGAAATTTAAAGCATTAATGGATCTTGGATGGATAATGTTCACTTTTATTAATAAGGGCAGCCAAATGAACCTGCAATATTCTACCAAAAAATTATATTTTCCATGAACTACAATGATTCAGGATTAATTTGAAAAAGAAATTATTAAATTCTGCCAATTCGTTGATTTTTAATGATGTTTTTATGTGAAGCAAGAGATCTGAAAACTTGACCTCGAAAATATACTTGTCACTCTTAAAATAAAAAACTTTTTAAAAACCAACATGAAGATGCAAATTTTTAATACAATTTTTGGCAATCTATTGGCAGAGGGACCCATGCCATTTTTATTTATTTAAACCACTGTCGATATTTGCTACGGAAGATCATACACGTAAATTTCTTTTACTTCTATGAAAACCTTTTTTAAAAAAGATGTATTAATATTGAAAGCATAGAAAAAATAAACGGGAACAGTTAATAATAATTTTTTTCTTTCTCTTAAGAAAAGATTTTTTTAAATAATTTTTTATAATTAAATTAATAAATTAGAATGAAACAAATATTATTGCTATTTAAAAAAAATATGTATACTTTCCATTTTTGCAATATGTATAAAAAGAGCTTTAAAAAGTGTTTGGTGGTAGATATTTCAAACAGAGGAAATCACAAAACGGTGTTTAACATGAGTTAAAATATCCACAGTTTACAACATTTCATTTTTATTATACTACCTCGACCTCCACGTCCACTCCACACCAAGCCTCGACCACCCCCATGTTGTGTTCAAAGATCAATGGATGAAGTCTGGATGCTGAATTTGAAGCGCCGATGAAAGCCGGGGCGGATGTACAGTAGCAATTAAGTTAAGACTGCTGGAAACAGGAACATGTGACATTGCTACAAACAATAACAAAGCATTTATTCAATGATCAAGTTAATATATCATCTTCTGTCTGGTACGGGAGGTAATGCGATACAGAACTTCTAAAATCTGCTTCAGGTCAGAATTACTGCTTTTCTTATGAGGCAGAGAAGAAGATCTCTGTAGTCCACTACTGGTAGCCTCACAGGGGGGTTGAAGGCTGCAGTCTGGAAAGTAGAACTAAGCTCTGTCTCACTTTGTCTCACTTTATCTCACTTTGTAGTGTTTAGTTTTCAGTGGGACTTGAATAAGTTGCTTTTTGGTTATACCATACTGCAGTAAAAATATCAAAGTGACAAGAGTTTGCCAGGCAGGTCAATCCAAATCTGACTGAAAGACAAAATCTACCCTATTTTATGGGCAAGCCTCAATTCTAAGGTTGGGTCTGACGGACATAGGGGAGACACTCAACTCCACCAGTGCCTTCTCCAATCACCTCGGGGCACACCTATATTCAATGTGTCAACAACCACCGATCAAAAGCCTCACCTGTGAACCCCAGGGTGCCAAGTGTACTTGGAGATCAGACCATCCCTCCGTCGACCAACCTGTCAACAGCTCGTCCTTCTACCATCTGGCATTTCTCTCGGCCAGTACCTCTTTGTTTCCATTTCAAGCCAAAAACTAAAGTGCTTATTCTGATACAATGTATCTCTTGTGTACTTGTAAAATCTAGCGTAACCATAGTATCACAGTATTTGTTGATAAAATGATAGGAAAGATCAAAAAATATATCATTTAAAAAAGAATTGAAAAAAATCTGATATTAGAATCTTTTCTTCTGTTTATAAAGAAACTGATTGTAAAAAAAAATCAATTGTAAAATGTTCAGTGCCAAATACACTTGTATTTTAAAAGTCTACAATATAAACGAAAGTACTGCTTTGTTTAGCTACTTTCTAGTTATATTTGTTAAAGTAATGTAGATTTAGGTTGTGTAAAAATATATATACTAGTCAGTTAATTTTAAGATGATTTTCGAAGAAATTAATTGATTTTAAACAATATATTAAAAACACCACCATAGGTTTATGTATGTCAAACCAAAGATTACCAAACAAATAAATAAACGAAAACGAGAACATAGAGCAAATAATAATTAAACAATAATTAAATTGTTGTATAGTGCCTTTGTCCTCGGGAGGAAAACCATGAATTTGGACAATCAAAAGGAAGGAGGAAGACTCGAAAGTTCTTTATAAAAATATCCGGTTATATTTTTATTTCTTAAGATACATTTTGTCGGCCGGAGTATGAAGAGTGGGAGAAAGATAAGGAGAACCGACAGTCTGTCCCCCAACAGGGACACCGGCCTCGTGCCTTCCGGCCCATCCTAGGCGGTCTGCCTCTCTGTTCTGAGTTCCGAGTTTCTCTCCATCTCTTGAGCTTCCGTCTGAGCTGGCGGTCTGTATCTTCTTTTATCAGGTTTGAACGCCCACGTTTGTGTGTTCAACATCCTGTTTTTGGACACTCACACATATGCATATTTCCACATCGCCCACATGTTGGCCTAGAAATGACCTCCTGTGGCAGCAGTAATTGGTCAAATCAGTCCTTATGATGCAATACAGTTTTGATGGTCAAGTCATTACACTTTGCCCATAATTTCATATTGATGCTTATATTAGGATCATTCCATATGAAATAGATAATAAAACAGTAAGATTTGAACCCATACTCATTGATATCTGTGAAAATTTGTGGATCTGCAGAGAACTTCATGCTGATAGACCATGTAAAATTTGATTCCATTACCTTGTATGGTTTTGGACTTACAGGGACCTCAAATATTTGCCACCCTCCTCTTTTTGGGGGCATCAAATATGGTTAATTATTCACCAGTAATTCAACTACGTTCTTCTCACTCCATTATTAAGGTATTGCCATGAAATATTCAAATTTGGCTATTTCAGCCATGCTTATTTAAAATATGGTAACCCCATTTTTTGCAATCATGAAAATGTTGAAAGAATTATACTGTTTTTCTGCTATTTCTATATTATCACTCTCAACCAACTTGTATTATTGTCCACTTGAATTTGATAGAATTGCAACTTTCTTTAGTACATGTATGTTTGGTACCCAGCACCACTGATGCCATTTTATCTCTTTTGGAGTTAGATCTAGCTCCCTTTGTTCTTGTTTAGCCCCATAATTCCAAATCTAGCCCCTGGCTCCAAATCTTTGGTGATATTATTTTATTTTAGCAATTTCTTTTGGTGAGAGGATTTGCTTGACAGAGAAGCAATAGAGCCGTATTTGGGGTTTCTGATTTGTACCTTTTTAAAGCTGCTCTTAAATTATCTGCCATTGGATTCACCCTGACATTTTTTTTTAATTGCTTGTGAAGAAATCTTCTGTGGAGCTCCAGTTCAAGGAAGGTTTTTGCTGGTGCCAAACTTCTTTCACTTCAGAATTATCAATCCAATGCTGCTGACAGGGATATTTAAGATCTTGGCAATGGCCCTGTAGCTCACAAACCTTCATTATGTTGCTTAATTACATCATTTTGTGTTTGGTTGAGATTTCAGAATTCTCTATACAGGTGCAGAAAGATCTAGACCTGCATTCCTTCTTAAATAACAATTTTACGGTAATTTTTTAATAGTATTTGAATACTTTTTTCCACTGTTATTTTAGTTTATATATTATTCTGCATTGTATGTTTGGAAATATGTATTTTTTCTCAGTAAGTGTTAATTTTATATCAAAATACATCACTTGTAGAAATTTAAAGTAAATGTACGCATCGGAAGTATATTAAATAAACATTTTGCTAGTGTCCAAATATTTTTTATCTTATTTTGCTGGTTTCATGTCCATACAATTTATGACAAAATGTATAAGATATGCTGAAATTAATTGAAAACCAAACTGAGTTAATATATCTTTATAATTACAAATAACAAATGAATATATGATCTTTAATAATACCTCTTCTTCTTTCAGAGATTTCAACTGTGGTGGAAAACTACTGAACTTCTCTGATGGCCATATGTAAATATTGTATGGAGAAACTATGATGATCAATTCAATGTTGAATATGGAAATACATAATCAAAATAAATATATGTAATGTGTGTGAACTTGATGTTTATTAAATGAAAAGTTGACAAACCCCATGACAAAAAAACACACACATTCCCATGAAATGTGATTCTTTGTGTTTTAGGGTGCTTATACTAAAAAAGTTATGTTCATGTGCAGAGTGTCAATATGTCTATTGAAAGTTGTTCTCATGGAAAGATAGACATGCAAACACACGTTGAGGAGAATCCGGATTCATGTGTAGGAAATGGATTGGAATTTTCAAAGAGTTCACATTTTAAAACTCATATGGAAACAAACACAGGTGCGAAATTGTATTCTTGTGAAGTGTGTAGCTTATCATTTTCATATAGATCACATTTAAAAAGTCACATGCGAAAACACACTGGAGAGAAACCATATTCATGTGAAGTATGTGGTTCAATATTTTCAATGGAATCAAGTTTAAAAAGACACATGCGAACACACACTGGAGAGAAACCATATTCATGTGAAGTGTGTAGTTTATCATTTTCACAGAGTTCAGAATTAAAAAATCACATGTGGTCACACACTGGAGAGAAACCATATTCATGTGAAATGTGTTGTTCATCATTCTCATTGAGATCACAGTGGAAAACTCACATGTGGACACACACGGGAGAGAAACCATTTCCATGTGAAGTATGTGGTTCAGCATTTTCACAGCATTCAAAATTAAAATCACATATGCGGACACACACTGGAGAGAAACCATATTCATGTAAAGTGTGTTCTTCAGCATTTACACAGATGGCATATTTAAAAAGTCACATGCTGACACACACTGGAGAGAAACCATATTCATGTAAAGTGTGTGGATCAGCATTTTCAAAGAGTTCAAATTTGAAATATCACATGCGGACACATACTGGAGAGAAACCATATTCATGTGAAGTGTGTTGTTCAGCATTTAAATTGAGATCACATTTGAAAAGTCATATGTGGACACACACAGGAGAAAAACCATTTCCCTGTGAAGTGTGTGGTTCAACATTCTCACAACATTCAAAATTAAAATCTCACATGCGGACACACACTGGAGAGAAACCATATTCCTGTGATGTATGTGGTTCAGCATTTACACAGATGACATATTTAAAAAGTCACATGCGAACACACACTGGAGAGAAACCATATCCGTGCGAAGTGTGTGGAGCAGCATTTACACAGACGTCAAATTTAAAAACACACATGCGGACACACACTGGAGAGAAACCATATTCTTGTGAAGTGTGTGGTTCAGAATTTTCACAGAATTCAGAATTACAAACCCACGTGCGGACACACACTGGGGAGAAACCATATCCATGTGTAGTGTGTGGATCAGCATTTACACAACAATCACATTTAAAAACACATATGCTGGCACACACTGGAGAGAAACCATATTCATGTGAAGTGTGTGGTTCAGGATTTACAATGAGTTCAAGTTTAAAAAATCACATGCGGATACACACTGGAGAGAAACCATATTCATGTGAAGTGTGTGGATCAGCATTTACACAGAGATCACATTTAAAAACACACATGCAGACACACACTGGAGAGAAACCATATGCATGTGATGTGTGTGGTTCAGGATTTACACAGATGTCAAATTTAAAAACACACATGCAGGCACACACTGATGAGAAACCATATTCATGTGAAGTGTGTGGTTCAGGATTTATAGTAAGTTCACATTTGAAAAGACACATGAGGGCACACACTGGAGAGAAACCATATTCATGTGAAGTATGTGGTTCAGCATTTTCAATGGATTCAAGTTTAAAAAGACACATGCGAACACACACTGGAGAGAAACCATATTCATGTGTAGTGTGTGGATCAGCATTTTCAATGGATTCAAGTTTAAAAAGACACATGTGGACACATACTGGAGAGAAACCATATGCATGTGAAGTGTGTGGATCAGCATTTACAACAATATCAGATTTAAAAAGACACATGCGGAGACACACTGGAGAGAAACCATATACATGTGAAGTATGTGGTTCAGCATTTATAAGGACATCCAGTTTAAAAAGACACATGCGGACACACACTAGATAGAAACTCTATTCATCTCAGTTGAGTGGCTCAGCCTTTGATAGAATTCAAATGTAAAATGTCACATGCAAACACAACATGAAAAAAACTTTGAAAACATTTATTTTAAAAAGAAATGCTAAGATGGTGAGGTGTATCCATCGTCTTCTGACGTGTGGTTACTACAATATTTGCAACAGTTTGTAAAAAGATTTCATGATAGTTGTTAATCACAATCTTCAATTAAGTGTTGGAAAGATAGGAAGAGAGACTATGAATTTGAAATAGAATTGCTGCACTCACACATTGGAAATAGTAATTAGTCTCATATTATTCACTGAGCTGATTGCATGGTTTGTCCAAGGAGAAAATATGCAAAATGTCATGAAATTGTGTAAAAATATCAGTATTAATAGATAAAGTAAAAAAGTTGAGCATTTGAAAATTGCTCTAAGGAAAAGAATTTGAAATGTTATAAAATCTTGTATCTTAGTTACCTTTTCTTCCATGTATGCTTCTGCAATAATCGAGTTTCTTCACCTAAACACTAGAAATAGAAAAGTTTGCATTTAACATACAGGGTGTTAACCAGGAATTTGATTTCCCCACCGTTTTTATAGGATTGGTAAATTTTCTGAGGTCCGTATTTTTGTATCAAAGAAACGCTAAAAATGGCACAAAAATGACCTAAATGATCAAAACAGAGTTCAGCTTATTTGGGAAATTGGAATTAGGTTTCTATTGGGAATTAGTCATTAAACAGCATGTGAGAATGCTGGCTAACACCCTGACATCTCAATGTAAGCTATTGCTAACATAAACTTCCTCCATTAATACCTGTCTTCTCTAAACCAATATTGCTGCTCCCACTTCCTCCAGGAATACCTATCTTCGCTAAACCAATATTGCTGCTTCCACTTCCTCCAGTAATACCTGTCTTCTCTAAATCAATATTGCTGCTCTGCCCACAATGTATTGATACATTTTTCATTCCAATGATGTACAAAACAAGTTAGTAAGCCTTAGTCTTCTTTGTCATTGACATTCCTACTAACCAATTCTTGTATAGAAATGGTCTGTTCAATCTCTTTGTGCCTCAGATATGCTAGATATCATTTTTGACTGTATTTCTCTGCAGAGTCTCTCTGTGTATAAGATCTGATAGATATCATTTTTGAATGTGTATTTCACTGAGTATTCCCTTTGCTGAAAGAATCATAGTAAAGTTACTGTGCATAAGCATTT
>VCCN01003977.1:8023658-8035737 GCA_006491835.1 Architeuthis dux
CATAGTTTATTGTTATTGAAGTGATATTTTTACTTACATTGTTGCTCTTATTTTGTAATATCTTTTTCACCTGTAGATGTCATAAAACATTTTGTGATACACAATGACATCTATTTTTTTTGTATTAATATTAATAAAAATAAACGTCATTGTGTATCACTATTTTAATCATAACAGAAAAATTTATTGATTTTGAATTCATCAGTTTTGTCAAATAGTTTTCTCATCCTGCTGACATTAGATGCATTATCTTTTACCACACTACCAACATGACAGCCAAAATCTTCCTATGACTTCTTTATTGAAGACAATGCAATTTCCTGAAGATATTCTACAGTGTGGGGTTGGCCTGATGTGTCTATTGTGTTAACTAGGTATATGTGATGATGTTGTCTGTAACACATATAATGGGCTCATTATGAATGTTGGACCACCCATCTAATGAAAGGCACACATTTTCATTTTTGAGATCATTTGCACACTTTATATTCCATCTCATAGATCATGGGCACATACTTCTCGGCAATCCCTTGTCTTGTTGGAGGTGTGTAACCTGGCCTCGACTTCTCTACCATTCTATGGAATTGAGAATGTTGCACTAGTCGAAATGGAGAGTTTGTTGCCAATACCATTCTAGCAACTTCTTTATCAAGACTGGTCTTGTCGAAAGATGTGGTCTTGACTGTAAATATGTCCAAAGTAGATTTTTATTTCAAAGATCTTTTAGGTCCTGAAGAGTCTGAGAGTGATCTGTGTATCGATGAATCAGGTGGATTTGATATTGTGCCTATTGATATAGTGAGTGTAAGTCCTGTTTAAAAAAGAAAGCAGAAACTATTATCAACTGAAAGTCAACACAATACTCCTGTGTTTCCTCAGATGTGGTAAAATTCTCATTTGTGAATCTTTTACATTAGCCCCCTTTAGAAATCAAAAATTAGCAGGGCTGTGTATTGATTGGCATCATAGTCAAGAGATAGACAGTCAATATAGTAAAAATAGCATAAAAGGCAACCATTTATATTAGCATTACAATTGAGAGCAGGGCTGTGGAGTCGGAGGAATTTTAGGTTACTGGAGTTGGAGTCAGTCAGTAACACTTTACTGACTGGTGGAGTAGTCAGTAAATTGTAACATTACTACTTGAAAACCTGCCCAATAGGTCGATTTTCAAACTAGTCTTAAAAATTGGCTAAATTATCTCCCTTGATGGTTAAAAATGAATAACGTCCCTCATATATGCACTGTAAGTGATACAAAGTTAGCGTACTCATTCATATTTTACTACTTCTTTTTAATGAATTCTCTTATTTCTATTTAAAAAAATAAAAATAAATAACACTTTAAACCTAGTCATTAAAAAAATATGAAAAGAATTTAGAGTGAACATTTATTGCTATAAAGTTAGCTAGAAATTAAAAATCTAGCCATTTTAAAGCCAAAAGAGTCAGTGTCGGTGGTACAAGAAATTGAGGGGTTGGAGTTGGTGGTACCAGAAATTGATGAATTTCAGATTAATGAGACTGCTCTGTAATAAAAACTAGTTTAACTTTTGCCTTAGTAAGTGAATGAATGCAAGGATATTTAACTGGATCATCACCCCCTTCCTTGTCTGGGCTTTCTGGCATTTTGCTCTGTAGTTTTTAAGTCTTGCAACAGTTTGCATTTTGCTATGCAATCTTTGCCAAATTTGGAAGGAATGTCATCAAAGTACTGTCATATTGGATCACTTTTTCTACCAGAAAAAGTATTGTGATCAATGACATCTTAACTGTCCAAATAACTTAGCAGAGAGTCATGCAATAATCAATAAACTAACTCAGTGAATGAGAGATTTTAGTGGTTGTCTCAGTCAGAGCTCCAGACTAACTTTTTTCATTATTGTCCCGCAGGTAATGTAAACGGTCCCAAAATCAAAATGTTGTTTCTTTACTTTGTTAGTAGCATAATAAAAACACCATTAAAATGTTGAGGAAATAAATAATTGTCAAACTCCAGTCCAAACCTGGAGGTGACTGTTTTTCTACCATAACAAAAACGAAATGACAAGAACAATCCTCACCAAAATTTAAAAAAAAATCTTCCCCAGGCGCCTCCAGGACAGAAGTGATGATTTAAAAAAAATCTCCAAAAATTTCCAGCTAACTTTATTGCTAAAAATGTTTTATATACTCATTTAAATTAACTAAGACTCCAGAACAAATTTTTAATGAAAATAAAATGTTTACTTTTATTAAACTTACTAATTATTTTTTTTAAATTGGACAGATTTTTCGGCTATCGTAGATTTTTATTTATTGGAAAAGAAATCCGCCAGATCTAGCTGAAAAATGATTAATTTGGCAACCCTGGGTTGTCTACAGTGGAACACATGACTTTTCTATCGGGTTCATGCAACAAAATTTAGTCATAGTCTATGGTTCATCAATCCTCATCCATTTTGTGGTTTTCAGTTGAAGATCAAAAGACAAAGATAATGACAGGTCATTTGTCTCATAACGTGAGAGGAAATGAATATGACAAAACACAGATGTTTGCTACTCTACAGATTTAAATAATAAAACAAAATGAGAAACTGTAATGTATATGTAGGATAATGCAAGTATTTCTTCTCGTCGATGTGAGGAAGAGATGTCTCGTCATTGGGTTGTACCTTTACGGGAGCGAACATTCTGTGGAGGGAAAGATGACAAAATTCCATGATTTCAATTGAAAATATGGGTTTGTTTTATTCCCGTTTGTAGGCCACCAGGGGTATTGAATTCTGATTTTCTGTTAAAAATTCTAACGAGTCTCTGCACTGAAGGACGGACAGTGATTGTAGCAGTTCAAAAATCAAGTTTCTTCCTCCTTCTCTTCTCTCAGCCTAATATCGCTCCTGTGTGTTGGATGCTAACTAACTCTAAACTCCCGCCCGATTTTAAATCGACGTCCTAAAAAAAACGGTGAAGAAACTGTAATGTATGGAAAAACATAGAATTCATTAAATTTTAAAGTAAAAAACCTAGAAACCCAGACAACTATAAAAAAACCCAGATCTTGCAGCCTTGCTAGCATAGTACCCATAAAAAATGATGGGATTATTAACGTATGAATCTGTTATATAGTTAATTGTCCACCTTGTTAAATTGTCAAGTTATTTCAAATGCAAAAATAAAATAATTGAATTAAAAAAAGCCCCCCAAAAAACAAAACCATAAGTTCAATTTATGTGTCCACCATCTTAATAAGATTTTTATCAGCTAAATTAGGAAAGAATCAGCCATATGTAGCCGGAAAATGGCTAATTTGCTATCCTTCTGCTCCCCTCCTAATCTCTCCACGGCCCTGTCGACTGGGACTTAGAATACGCCAACTGCATACCCTGCAGAGGGGTAAGACCCCCTCCCCCAAAGGGGAGGCCACCTGTTTTTTCAAAATAACCTTTCACCAAAGTCGCAAGACTCCAGTTAAAAAAAAAATAACCTTTGAAACTATACTCAAAAATATAAAAAAACAGATTCGATATCCATACCTTGACAACAAACTGTCTACAAAAATGTGTCTACATTAATTTGCCTACTATAATTTGTCCACAATAATTCATCTACATAAATTGTGTATTCAAAAAGAAACTGAATTCAGCACTAAATGACCCATCAAGGGTTGATGTGCCGATAAACAAAAACAATCAAATCATCATTAATCTCTCCAGCTAGCTACCCATCACAGCTTTGCTCTCCCTTTACTTTTACCCCATGTGCAAAATAAAAAAAACAAGCAGATTTCCAGGAAAAAAATCTGATTCTTTTATTTAAAAAAAAACTTTTTTTAAAAATCAACAAACCTGGCATGTGGAGGACTGTGAAATTTGACAGAACATCCTCTGAACCATTCCCCATTCAAAGCAGAGTGATGCAGGGCTGTGTCCTTGCCTCAATGCTCTTTGCGATCTTCTCCCTTGTGCTGTGATACATTTTCAGAGTATCTGATGGCAAGCTCTTCAACTTTGCATGCCTCACAACAAAGACCAAAGTGCCTCAGATCCTAATCCATGGGAATGCTCTTCGTTGAGGCCACCTTGGTGTCTTGCATACAATCTGGTTTCCCAGAGGCTAGTCAGCTCCCTGGCGCATGCTTACCAACAATCTGTCTGAAGACAAAGATCATGTTTCCAAATGTCAGTGAAGAGATCAGCAAGTGGTTGAGGAAAGTTGCCATTGACATGGCCAAGCTGTTCAAGAGAATGTGGGGAAACAACAAAATCACTACAACCACCAACATTAGAGTGACAGAACTTGCTTACTCAGTAACCTCTCTTCGACAGCAGAAGCTAGACAACCTACATGCCCCAAGAGCACCAGGGATTGCTATTCAAGAAACAGGTTGTTCACTCACAACTGATGCTGTTACACATCACAAAATAGCAATCTATTAAAACATTGTTTTATAACATTCCAGGCTTTCTGAGGAGCATCAATGTTTGATAAAAAAGACAGACTTTCCGAATACTTTTTAATATTTTGTTGAAATTCTTTGAAAATCTTTTAAAAAAATAATTAACATGGAAATTTAAAAAAATTCTAGATGCCATAAGTCTACAAAACTAATCAAAGTGATATTTTAGCTGATATTGTAGTGTTAAATTTTTCAAATTAGGGCATAAATTAATCCAAGGCGGATTAATTTTAGAAAAAAAATTAAACAAATGAGTGTCTGCCACCAATTCTTTTTTTTAGAAAGTAATCTTTTCATTAAAAAAAATGAATAAATAAGGAAAGTTTTATTAAAATCCATTTCTATAATGTTAAAAATTAATTTTTATAAGTTTTTAGTATGTAATATCGGATGCATCTGATCTGATTCTACTTAATTTCTTGAAATACTATATCATTTTTTAAATTTTATTTTTCTTCTTTTACAGATTTTTCATCCTGAGATTGGTGAATAATTAAATATTTTATGGACATCAATATAAATTGATGAATTTGAATGGATCACTGTCTTTTTTGTGACCTGAACTGGAGGAAATATGGAAAACTACTCAGCAAACATTGTTTTGTCTAATCTAATAGTTCAATTCCAAAGACACTTATAGACATACACAGGAGAGAAAAAATGTTCTTGTGATGTGTGTGGCTCTTCCTTTTTAATTAACTCCAACTTGAATCGACAGAGACAAGAGAGAAACCATATTCTTGTGTAGTGAGTGGCTCTTCCTTTTCAGAAAAGTTGAACAGAAATATGCAAACATTCTCTGGAGAGAAACCATATTCTTGTGAAGTATGTGGCTCTTCCTTTTCACAGAAGTCATATTTAGTGAGGCATGTGCGTATGCACACTGGAGAGAAACCATATTCTTGTGAAGTGTGTAGCTCTTCCTTTTCAAGGAAGTCACATTTGGTGCAGCATATGCAAACGCACACCGGAGAGAAACCATATTCTTGTGAATTGTGTGGCTCTTCCTTTGCAGTTAAGTCAAATTTAGGAGTGCATATGCGAACACATACTGGAGAGAAGCCATATTCTTGTGTAGTGTGTGGCTCTTCCTTTTCTAATAAGTCGAGCTTGAACCACCATAAACAAACACACACTGAAGGGAAACAATATTCTTGTGAAGTTTGTGACTCCTCCTTTTCACTGAAGTCAATTTTAGTGACACACATGAGAACACACACTGGAGAGAAGCCATATTCTTGTGAAGTGTGTAGTTCTTCATTTTCCCAGAAGACTCATTTGAGGACGCATAAGCGAACACATACTGGAGAGAAACCATATTCTTGTGAAGTGTGTGACTCTTCCTTTTCACAGAAATCACATTTGAATCAACATGAACGAACACATACTGGAGAGAAACCATATTCTTGCGAAGTGTGTGGCTCTTCCTTTTCACAGAAGTCATATTTGGTGAGGCATGTGCGTACGCACACTGGAGAGAAACCATATTCTTGTGAAGTGTGTGGCTCTTCCTTTTCAAGGAAGTCACATTTGGTGCAGCATATGCAAATGCACACTGGAGCGAAACCACATTCTTGTGAATTGTGTGGCTCTTCCTTTGCAGTTAAGTCAAATTTGGTGGTGCATATGCGAACACATACTGGAGAGAAACCATATTCTTGTGAAGTGTGTGGCTCTTCCTTTTCTAATAAGTCAAGTTTGAACCACCATATGCAAATCCACACCAAAGAGAAATATTATTCTTGTGAAGTTTGTGACTCCTCCTTTTCACAGAAATCACATTTGAATCAACATAAACAAACACATACTGGAGAGAAACCATAGTCTTGTCAAATATGTGGCTCCTCCTTTTCAGACAAGTCAACCTTAAACTGACATGTGCGAACACACACTAGAGAGAATTCTTGTGAAGTGTAAGGCTCTTCCTTTGCATAACAGTTAAGTTTGTTGCAATGTATGAAATCACACACTGCAAAAAAGTATATTCAATTAGAGCAGGGTTTCTCAACATGGGCGATATTGCCCACCGGTAGGCGATTTCAATTCCTGGGTGGGCGATGAGCACCTTAGCAGAAAATGGTCGGTGGTTTAGGATTTTGAGTATTAAGAAGGCTTTTCAACATACGCCACCCAAAAGAAAGAAAGGAGATATGCAAAGAACCTGTATCAAAAACCATCAGAAGATCTTGATGGGAATTACTGGGCCAAATTCTTATATAAGACATAAACATCCCCATAAACAGAAATAACATTTTATTTTGGATATAAATCAGATAAGGGAAGGCCAAGAACACCTCTGCTAGTAAAATTAAGAAGTGAACTCTGGATAAACTTGCCAACTCCAATCCAACACTGAGTGATCACACATACACAAAAGTTCCTAAAAATGACACAGGATGATCTCGAAGAACTCTGACAACTGGCCAGAGATAGGTAGGCATGGAGGACAATGCTAAACAAAATATGCGTATACTCATATAAACAGACAGCCATTTGAAGTTGTTGGATTGTACGGGTCGACGCATGATTGCAACACTCGTGGATTATTGAAGACTGGCTTCGAGTAACAATATAACTTGGTGAACAGATATTTTGTTATCTATTCTTCCTGATTTTCACATCTGAATGTCTCCAGTTAGGAAAATTTGTCGCCAATAGAGCATTGATTATTTATCTTGTGAAATTTATTGCTTCTTCTCAGAACAGTCAATTACTTATGTGTCATATATGCCATGAAACCTTCATGCTTAAAGTATCATTTACATTCTAAGCATGCTGACCAGAATGACAAACCATTGTCATATTTCTTACAACTTAAGGCCTCAATTGAAAAGCAGAAAACATTGATCTTGGTATTTCAGAAAGCAAGTACACAGCAAGATAACAGAATGATTGTGTTGCAAAGGCTGTTAAG
The DNA here is from genome assembly GCA_006491835.1 of Architeuthis dux. NCBI lineage: Eukaryota > Metazoa > Mollusca > Cephalopoda > Oegopsida > Architeuthidae > Architeuthis > Architeuthis dux. The sequence goes on from VCCN01003977.1 coordinate 8,031,010, forward strand.
TCCAACACTATAGGAGAAACATTAATTCAATCTGTAATGCGTGAAAAGCCTGACACCATTATCAGGACAATTACTCAATGTATAGATGGAATGGTCACTGACATCGAACATCAACTAATTCATATTCTCCAGTATTCTGAATTTTCCATACAAGTGGACGAGTCAACAGTTATCTGTAGTCAATGCTAGATGATGGTATATGTTCGGTTTTTCAATGAAAATCTTTGTGAGGAAATGTTGTTCACTGATCAATTGCTGCTTGACCCAAAAGGTACATCTATTTTAGAATTATTGAAACTATTTTTTAATGAGCATAACATTCCATTGAACACTATTGTTGCCTGCACATCTGATGGAGCACCTGCTATCGTAGGTAGATTCAGAGGTTTCTCTTTCCTAAAACTTGAAATTTTGCATCCTGTTTTAACAGTTCACTGTGTGGCTCATCGACAGCATTTAGTGGCAAAAAATATCAGTGGTAGGCTCAGTGATTCACTGCAGTTATCAAGACAAACTAAAATCAAATTCTTTGATCGAATTTTCCGTAAACTGCCTTGATAATGATGACTGTGAGGCTTTTGTACCATACTGAAGTACGATGGTTGTCAAAAGGCAACTGTATAATACAATAATAGAATTTTTTCAAAACACTCCACTATCCACTTCTCTGATTGCTTCAAAATTTGATATCTTTTTCCTAAGCGACATATTCACCAAACTTAATGATCTTAATACATTATTGCAAGAAAAGCAAAAAACACTTGTTGACTGTTAAGCGTCCATCACTGCCTACATTTCTAAATTGGCGCTATATAAGATGAACATTTCCAGATGTCAACTCCACTAATTTCAACGGTTGAATTGGTTGATGAGGATATAATTACCCGGTGTGTCTGTTTCTGGCCCCGGACACCTTGCAGTCCTGTTTAATTGTGGGGGTCAAATCTGTGACCTCCGCCCACGGCTACCTAAATATCCAACACTAGCACTAGCTGCGTCACACCTGACACGAATCGCATTGATGATATCTACGAACGGTATGTGTGTACAAAAACATTTGATGTTACTACTTTACATAAAGAATCTTGTAACGCAAAAGCTGTTTGTTTTTATTATTTTGTAAGTGTTAAAACATTTAGTAACGGTTTGTTACTGGTTCGTAAACTGACTTCTTATGACAGTTATACTTTCTTCCCTTGATAAATTTGAGATGGGCAGATTTCCTGATGGGCACTTTTCCGGGATCCACTTTTTATTCCCTTCTGCCATTCTGGGTGTGTGTTTGTCAATTGAAGATATTTTTCATTTATTTTTATTCAATGACATATTATAAATGATTATTATTAATTTTTAGCTACAGCTTAATTTTTTTAGTTGCTTTTTATTCTTTTAAAAGGCCTCAATAAAAGTTATGATAAAAAACTTCCCTCCCACACTTGGATTTATTTACTTTTTCTGCACCATTTAAAGCTTTTAATGAATCATTATTTTTAATTTTATGACTACTTTTTACCTTCAGCTTAATTTTTTAGTTGCTTTTTTATTTTCTTTAACCGGCCTGAATAAAAGTTACGATAAAACTTCCTTTCCACGGATTTATATACTTTTTCTGCACACATTTAAAGCATTCAAAATCTATTGATGGTAATATTTTTATGCACAGAAGATTTTTTTTTTTTTTTTCAATTTATGTCTTCTGTGTATAAAAACATTACTGTATTATCTGGTATATAAGACACCTTTTGTCTCGTGAACCGAATGCTTTATCAGTTGTTTACTAACGTTACTGCGCTATGCAAATAATATAAACAGCCAGCCACCGGGGGTGGGTGGGTTAATAAAGATTTGAATAGATAAGAGCATTAGAATAACCCGATAGTGTGGAGGGCTATGACAATCAGGGGAGTTTTATTTTATTTTTTTGAGAATATACCTGCAAAAATTGAGGTGCATCTTATATGTCGGAAAATACAGTACCTCAAGCAGATTTTGAAATCTTTAAATGGGTGCAGAAAAGTATATAAATCTGTGGCAGCGAACCTTTTTTTAATTTTTTTAAAATTTTTAATTTTTTACAGTAACCATTTAAAACTATTTTATTAAATTTAATTATAAAGGATATAGTTTAGTTTTAGGGAAGTTATTTATATGAATTCATTTGGAGGAACAGTTTTAGAGATAATAAAATGACCAATTTTTGTCGATGGTACATTGCACATTTTCAGCAATTTAAACCATTGGCAATTTTTGCTAGGGAAGATCATGCATGTAAACATCTGCTTTAGAAACTGTTTTTTTTTGGAGAAAAATTGTTTTGTTCTTGTTTTCTTTGAATAGGTATGTTATACTATGTATTTACTTTCGTTTTGTAAAAAAAAGTTTGATTTCACTTGATTTTTATGTGAACATTTGATTGTTGTTTTGATCAAATAAACTTTTTGTAAAAAAAATGTAAATACGTAGTCTTAACTTTTGTTTACAATTAAAGTAAATAAATACATAGTTTTAATTTGATAATCTTTTGTAAAAAAAAAAAAGTTAATACATAGTTTTAACTTTCTTTTACAAAAAAATAAATAAATACGCAGTTTTAATTTGATAAATATATATAAATAATTTCTATGCCGAAAGAATGACAAAAAAACAATGTCTTCTCTTAAAAGCAGAATATATCTACGCGTATGGTCTCCTGTAGCAAAATTTACCAATAGTTTGAATTACTGAAAAAGTGCTAGATATCTTCGACGAAAATTGGCCCCAAAAATTGTTCACTGAATTCTTATTAGTTGCTAGTGGAGATGTTGAAAATGGCCTAAACAGCCAAAACATGTGCATCAGAAAACATACACAAGACCGAACTACGTTCATAAAAACATTAATTCTAAAATTATAAGGTTTTAATTAAAAAAAGTTTTAGAATTTTAACATTTATAACGTCCTCAACACTGAAATTGAAAATAATTTTCATTTTCATAGTTTATTGTGAGTTGCTAGTGTATTCTTTTTAATTTTTGTTGTTGTTACTTGCAAACGCTAACACTAACCCTAAAATTAAATTATATCCTTTCTAATTAAATTTAATAAAATACAGGTCAAGTTTTCTGCTTTCATTTGTTCCTTAATACATTAATTGTAGCAACACCCGCTGAAGTCAGCATTATTTGTTACCTCCCTTTGATATTTTTTACTACATCATACAAAGTCTGTTTACGAACCGGTAATAAACTTTTACCAAAGATTTTTGGTATTCTTTTGAATATTGACTATACAGGAGGCCGATCGAAATAATTGTCCATGTGAAAGTGGGTGATGGCGCAAAAAAGGTTGAGAACCCCTGAACTAGAGCCTGTTGATTTTCCTTTTTGGGAATGCTCACTTCAAGTTTGTGAATGTTTTTTTTGTTTTTTTCCAAACAATTCAGCTTTCACACACACACATACATATATATATATATATGGACAAACATTTAATGAAAATCATATTCTTATAAAAGACCACATATAAAGATTAAACATTTGAGTCAGTGAATATAATTTAAAATATTCACATTGACAATACCAGTGTAAGTGACAAAATTAATCGCAGTTACCTTTGACTCCTTTAAGCCATTGATATCTGAAATCCACACATATAATAATTATCAATGTGCAGTTGTCTTCTGTCATGCTAATGGATGCAACTGACATAGTAAAATAGAATCTTATTCATGTTCTAATGACGTAATAAGGATGTAATAAAAATGCTGAATTTAAAGAATAATCTAGAAATAGTAATAAAACAAAGACGAAAAATCCGTTTTGTGGTCAACAGAACGCTATTCTTCAAGCTCACTGCAATGCAAATCTCTATTATCTACACATACCCCTACCTTGCTTTTATGTCCCTCTTCCCGCCCTATTTGCAGTCTTGGTGTTGCAATTACATTCTCAGAAGCTTTCCTCTACCTCTTTCAATGTAATCTTTTCTCATTTTTAAAGTGTGGAAGACAGAGTGATAGACAGACGATGGACACTTTGCTTATTATAATATTAGGTTGTCTCACATGAAACGGCCGTTTATAAATGGGAAAATAAAAGCAACTTAAAAATGTAAACAAGCCTGGTTTATTGATCAAAATGAGCTCCAATTGATTCAATAACCTTTTTCCATCGGGCTTCAAGTCTAAAGGTTCCGTCTTTATAGAAATTAGTGACGTTTGACGCTAAAAACTATTCAAATGCTGTCATTATTGCTTCTTTGTTGGCATACTTTTTATTGAGAAGAAAAGGTTCAAGGTGCCGAAATAGGTGATAATATGTCAGAGATAATCCTGGTGAATATGGAGGATGATCTAAGATTTCATAATTAAGTTTTTTTTTACCGAGTTTGAACTCTTATAAAAACAATAGTCTAATTTTCTGTGAGGACATCATCTTTATAAGTAAGAGATTATCTCATTAAAACTGATATGACGAATCATAAGATGAAAATTTAAAAGAAAGCTAATGTATAAATATGTATAACTACATTCTCTGCTTCAGAATTTGTTGAAATCACGATTGTAAAGACAGATGAAAGAAAAACGTCCATTTCCTACGGGACAACCTAATAGGACATTAAGACTACCGAAGCCTCTTTAAGAGATTCAATTTGATTGGTTCAATTTGAAACTCTGTTTGACCAATCAAAAATAATTTAATAATTCTCACGCCTACAAAACTCTTGCGAGATATTCACGTTCCAACAGTT
>VCCN01003981.1:1234099-1245245 GCA_006491835.1 Architeuthis dux
GGTCAAAACGTTTTAGACACAATCAGATGGTGACGTAAAGTGAAAAGACTATAGACGACCACTGATGGGGGTCCAGATATTGTCATCAAGACAATGAATGTTAGCCTGGAATGTTACCCCATCAGATTCCTGATATTGACGCTTAGGGGTGGAAGAGAGTTTCAAGTCTGCAAGGAGGTGGTTTGCACAGAAAGGAATACGTAGGTGTGAGTGCGAATAAACGATAGGACGGAGGAATGGGCGAGTGGTGAAGTGCTAGAATGATTCGGTTGTTGTTCATTGGGGGTGATTCAGTTAACAAAGAAAGGATAAATGGCAAGGAAGAATGAAGCCAGGTAAACGACTCTGGGTTCGAAATGCAAAATGTTAAAGAAGTATGAATAAATATTGAATGAATGTTAAGAAAAGAAAGGAGGCTGGAAGTGTGTATAAGAATATAAAAGAAAAGGAAAATGTTGAATGACGCAAAATTGAATAACAAATATGAAATAAAGTCGAAGAATGATGCTGAATGAAGACACGAAAAAGAAAGGAAGACACGAAAAAGAAAGTAAGACACGAAAAAAGAAAGGAAGACACGAACAAGAAAAGAAAGAAAATGTACACGAATTTTATAGGGAAAACTTTATTCAAATGAATGATGCTGAATCAAAGTCGAAGAGTGATGCTGAATGAAGACATGAAAAAGAAAGGAAGACACGAAAAAGTAAGGAATACACGAACAAGAAAAGAAAGAACAGGTACACGAATGTCATGGAAAAACTTTAAGAAAGGAGAGGAGGAAATAGAAGAAGAAGAAGAAGAAGAAGAAGAAGAAGAGGAAGAAGAAAACAAAACTGCTGAGACTGAACATTTGTGAAAGTGAGGCTGAGAACTTGGAAAGAAAGTCGAAGAATGCTACTGAATGAAGAGAACAAAAGAAAGCAATAAGTAACAGGAATGCGATAGGGAAAGCTTTAAGAGAGAAACAGAGACAAATAGAAGAAGGAGAAGAAAGAAAGAGCTGGGTCTGCCAAAGCTGTGGATGTGAGGCTGCGAACTGAGAAAGAAAATTAAGCTTGTTAGTAAATGAGGATGAGAAGAGTTAAATTGCACAATCGAGCAATGATGTCGATGATGGGAAGGCGGTGTTCGTGGCATCCCAGGTGGACACGAGGGACAGAGGCATCAGAAAGAAAGGTGGTAAGACGAAGATGTAATGAAGCGAATTAAGGGGTTGAAGACAGAAGGGATTGTCGTCGCGCGCCAGGCAGAAAAGTGGTTACATAAAGCACAGGGCAATTTGACGTAAATTAAAGATGCTTACGCCGAGAATGCAGGCGGTCTGTGAGCGAAGATGATTGCACTAGGGGTGGAAGGCAGCGCTGCAGATATAATCAGTTGATTTAAAATGAGGTGATATAGGTCCTGTGCTCACAAGAAGAAGGGACGAAAGCAAAAAGAACAATGAAGAAAGGAGAGCCAAATATGATCTGAAATGTATTACTTATGTCGACGAATGCGGAATCGGTGGGAAACATTTATTGCAAATTAAGCCGGGCAAACAAAAGAAAAGGAAAACAAAAAAAAACCAAAAAAAACACCGAAAGAACGAAAGCCTAAAAGTGAAACTGATTACAGCAATCGATTGGCTACCTGACAAACCAGAAGACATGATAGTATCACAGATATCAGGGGGTTCATTTGCGCATGCGTCAACGTATGATTCCTAGGTTCGTGTCTGTGCGGCCATGAGCTTTGTACAAGTTGATTTGTAACGATATATACAGAAGACCATTCAAATATATACTTTCTTTATACTTATGTATATGGGATTCGATTTGACTGTTTTTCTACGGAGTTGTTCTTGAAAGATTGTTTACTTCCATATGTTTCTACATATGCCAGATATTCATTTTGCGTGTGCTAGTATACATGTTTGTATAACACTCAAGCTTACACGAATATATGTGGATACATAATTACATATATACGTACGTACATGAAACTGCGGTGCAGCACAAATACTTGTATACCTAATTGTGTGTGTGTGTGTGTGGTTTGCATATGTGTATTTCACAACTTGCCCATTGGTCATGTATGACTACGTGTTACTAAAATTATGACAAATTACTCAAAATATGATTGCAAGAGAGGTGGTTATCGCTATTGATCTTACAAAAAGAATGCTTATTGTTAATGTCCCTATCTATGTTAACTAAAGTACGTATCTATATTCAAAACGGTTCAAAGCAAAGTTACTATTATTGTGATGTAAACGAGGCGCGCTCACGAGTACAGAATTAGTTAAACAACAGATTTCGTTTAGACTCACACTTATCAGCAAATGTAAACGGGTGGGAAGCAACTATTGTAGTTTTATTTTTTGCTTAAATTCTCCAAAGTTCATATTCAATATAGATAGGAATTGCGGCTGCCCCGATTGTTCTGTCATTATCCTAAATAATCTGTTCCCTAACAATTGACTACCGGAATGTATGTCTAAATATGGAGATATTTGCTGGCACTTTTTCTTAATGAGGCACCTAAAATCTTTTTCGTAGCGAAATTGTTTTCGGTGATTCAGTTACATTTCAATCCAATTAGCCTTTTATAGGGCACCCCTAAAAATATTTTAGAAATCAAAACAACCTTTTTATATGTTAAACTAGACCCAATTACAAGATATTTTCAGTTGCAAGTTTTCTGATTTTTTTGTTTATGGGGGCAAAACCCCCTCTGATGATGTGATCATATATGGTGTCTCGCCCAAAAGTGTCCGAAAATGGAAAATATTAAAACATTAAAGTAGAAAGTTAAATAAAACATAGATTTAAAGAATAACATTCAATATAATGAATATATACAAAAACATTGATATTAACAAAAAAATAACAATACCGGGTTGAATTTAAAATATTATTGGGCCGGCCAAAAACAGGCTAATTTAATGGTGTGTGGTATGCATCAAAACGGTTTCTGTCTTTGTTCAAGCACCAGTGTACTTTGCAAAGCGTGCGGATTATGTTGTCTTTGTGGCTACAATATTTACATGTGGCTGACGGGTCCTCAGGTGATCATGTATAGTCACTTGTTCCGTAAAGGGTTAAGGAGCATTCTTCTTGCCATTTTACCTTTCGCTAAGAGGTTCAAAGGACTTCTACACATAATAGAATTATATTATGAAAATCTATATGCTTGTATGAGCATGCACATTAAATGTATATAGCTATGTTTCAAACGGATAGCAGGTTTCTAACATTCCGAAATCCCCGCTAGAATGCATAACTACTAAAAGAAAAAAGAGATAGGCATACATGTATACTTTTGGATGAAGCCAGCCTGTGTACAAAGCTATATTCATTGGGCATCAAGTACAGATCGAATCACTAACAATTGATTGCGAAATGAACACATTAACTATTGCACTATGGCTCACGACAATCCTAGATGAATAAATGTCGAGTGGGCAAAAGAAAGGATACTTGCATCGATAAGTTGATGCAAAAAACATGACAGAAACCGTTTTGGACCAGTAAGTCAAGTTTTACAACTGTGTTAATGACTGGTGTATAAGTTAATCATAAGATATAGCTCGAACAGTAATCTGTTGCAGCGTAAATTTCGTGATGTTAAGGTAGACTGCTTGACGTGAAAAGCATAATCTGAAATGTAACTTTTAGTATTAGAACACATGCAGCTAGCATCATATACGAACTTGCCCAACACTCCAAGTTTCTCGCAGATAGATAGATAGATAGATAGATAGATAGATAGATAGATAATGCTTCAGATGAGAACAATATGTATATAACAGAATCGTTGCGTTCTAAGGAATATCACGTGATAGAGGGATCCATGTATCCGGATCGTTAACATGGAATCACTTCAGTTATAGCGTCTTCGTGTTGAAGTTATTTCGTTCGTTGAAATAACAGATTGCATATAATAGGAAATTGATAATAGGATGTCGTGCTCGCACATATATCTAAAAAGAATGTGTCCAGTTGTAAAACAAAACTCAATAACCTTTCTTCCAAGAAAATAAATTTTAAATTTATAATTATCGCAAACAGGGGGAATTATAACTTTTACAAACATATCTCAGCTGTTGCTTATCAATTTTCGCTGAACCAATGACGAGAAGGAAAATATTTCCTGCTGTGCCAATGAAGAATCGACGTATGCAAAAGGATGTTAGGGGAAATAGATAAATATTTGTATGAACATATGTTTAAAAAATATGAGTAATGATAGGAATATTATATTTTTTCTCCATTGGATGCTGTTCATGTATTGCCTTTATACAGCTAGCATTATACATAATGTGGGAAGACCCAACAACAGCACGATGTGCTCAATGAGGCTTAAAAATGAGAAAGTTACTTCTCAGGAGAGGAAGAATTACACTTTGATAAAATAAGCCGTGTATATTTTTACTAATACATATGAAAGCAACGTATTAAGAAATATTATCCTGTGTTTCCCTCTAAAAAAATCAAATAAATACAAGATAAACACACGCATGAATTGAAGGCAGATAGGTGAGGCTATAATGCAATAATATGAAAATATATTTCAGTAATGCAAATAGATATTTGAGGAATATATCAAAGTCCAACATCAAAATAAAACATGTTCCTTTCTTCTTATGTTTGTGTTTCTTGCGGATTTTCATGAATATATTTACCCAGTAGCGAATAATCTTCTTTTTGTTTGTGAATGTTAAAATATACATTGAAATTCCGATATGTCGACTGTGTTTTTATGAAAATATATTTTTCTTCAAATTAAAAACAAACGCAACGAGAATGTTTCTAGGATTTACATAATGGATTCCAACTTTAGTCACAAAACTGCCAACCCTTTTCCTCATTATTAATGTCATTATTATTGCATTGTTATCGTTAATATTTTATTATTATAATTATTATTCCTACTCTATAACAACAGTGAAAAAGTAAAGATGTTGGTAATTTAGAAAACGAATGATTGTTATTAAACTGGATAGAGTTCAAGCTTATGAATGACAATCTTAGAAAATATATTTTCACTCAATCTGATTTAATATGCAATGTCCTTGTAAAATTAACTATTTGTATGTAAATGAAATTGCCTATTTCAGTTAAAAGATCGATTGAAATGTTTCAGTGGTCAATAATTATCTGTTTGCCTTTCTGACAGCCTCGTAGGTAAATAAATATGTAATTCCTACGAAATATAAAGAGTACTGCTTTAAAAAAGAACTTTACAAACATAATTTAGATTTAGGGGCCTTGCCTATATAAATATATTTACCACAAGTGTACATAGATGTTGCGAATGTAGGATTAATATCAAGCGTTCTTCTGGTACATTTAAAAGGGCTTTATTTATCATCATATGGCTGTAGGTAGGCAGCGAAACATTAGTAATCAAATTACATGCTGTTACTCTCACTACTGAATAGAGAAGGATTAAACCGTACCCATGCATAAATGGGACTTTTGAACCAATACCTGCTGCTCTGAACTTGATACATTTCGTTGCTAGAATCTGAACTCAATTTCTTCGAGTGACTTTGTACGTTGTCTGAGATGCAGATATCTTTGTAAACAAACTTAAAATAATTTATCCTCTTTGTATTTATCCATGACATTTTGCGATGCATGAAATAAATATATCTAACATTTATTTACTAAGATCAACCATTTTACCATAATATATTAACAATGTAGTGATTAGTGAGTTTTAATAATTTTTACCATCTTTGACATTGTAAGAATTGAATTTTAACAAATAATCCAGCGATATTTATTTTGGATTAACGGTTGGAATGTTCAGCTGTAAAACATTACTGGTTTTTGCAACCTTCTTGATCGCACAATGAAATCATTATTATATGAATTATTTGCACTTTTGGGTTACTTATTTACCGTTAACATTTCTGTAGAGATAACTACTTTCATTGTACAATGTATGTAAATAAAGCGCGCTCCCTTTTTATGAGTTTTATTCCGTGTAGCTCCTTCTTAGCTCATGAATAGCTGTAAAAGCAGACATCAATCCTCATCCATTGAAGAACCCTGTGAGTTCCTGAACAAGCTTAACGTATTATAATTTCATCCATTGTGATAGCCAACTCAAAACCTCCTTAGATAATTTCCTATCACATACGAAAGGATTATTGATTTTTTGCAAAATCTTTATTTACACCAGTGTTCGAGATCTTATAATTATATTATAATAGAGAGTAATCCGACTTTCTTTTACTTGTGGGCTGTTTTAAAGCACATAGGTTGGTTAAAGATTTCTAACATATTTTGACATAATAGTATTTTAATGGGAGACAACGCAATTGACAGTAGTTTCTTTTTTTATTCTACATAGTATTTGATACAGAGCAATATATATTTGGCAAGAATCAACCGTGAATGCCAAGAACATAATTGCCAAAACTGATTCAAATCTGGCCCACAATATCTGTGTTAGGTTGTCCGTCTTCTCAGTCAACAGACATAAATATACATTTTCGTTATTTAGATAGTGATGTTGATTAAATGTTCTACCTATGTTAATTTTTGTTTTTCTAATTTCACAGTAATTTGACGTTCTCTTTTCACTCGTGGGCCTAGATTAATAGTCGAGTTCCTCGTGTGCAACAATGGTTGTTTGTCACTTTACTTTGACATCGATTATGCGAGGTTTGAATACAATTTATCTATCCCAATAATGTTCCTGGATGCCTCCTGAGGTTTTCACCATCAGGCAGTTTTCCTTCTTTGAACTTATTACTGATTCTACAATCTTATGGTTGATTTTGCTATTAAAAGTAGGACCACCAGTGGCTGCGTAATACTTTAACTTACATTCTAACTATAAGAAGATCAAACATAAACGGTTTGTGTCCTAGTTTATCAGAATTTGATATAATCGTGTGTATGTCTTATTGACGATTCACCGACCTAAAAAAGACACTTCTATTCATAGCAAGATCTTAACCTAAACTTTAGCCCAAAACTGAAAAATAATTTCAATTAAACGATCATGTCATTCAAACAGCAGACAAAAACATATTTTTACTATACTGTGTATTATTGTAAAATATCTGTGAAACACAGATTTATATGTAATGTTGCTTAAAAACTATTTAAAATTGTCATCTAAATGAATGACTTGTAAACAAATGAAAACAAACTATCCACCCATGTTTCTGCAATGAGCAACTACTTAACATTCTTTCTTTAGTTCTTTCGTTTTCGCTCTCTTGAAGACCGACACTTCATAAATATTACCTTGAAACGTGAACAAACAGTATTGATGCGAAAGAATCAATTGTTGTATCTGTCTAATATCTGAGCGGTGAAAAACACATATAATATGTAGTTATCTGACTGTCTAACCAGATAATTGTGTTCTTTTTATGATCAAAATAATTTCACCACATTTTATTGGCTTCTTTATGAACAAAAGACTACTAATCCGTTAACCTGTTTCAGTCGCTCAACATTCAGTTATTTTGTAAAACCTGTTGTTAAATTCTAATATGCATTCGTATTGTGGGAAGCAAATGTGCTTTAATGTTTGGAATCAGCGGTAATTTGCTGATCAATATATTTTCATTCTGTATATTTAACCTTCTTGTCTGATGTGTTTACCATGATGCCATAATCCGCCTGGACACCTGATTACATTGTTGTGATTGTTTGTTGAAGGTTACCTCAAGGCTTCCTTTTGCCGAAGTTTTAAATGGATGTAAGCAAGTTTAGATCAGCTTTTGGATAGATTTTATTTTGCTTAGTTTGATACGGTACCGATTATTCAGTCAGACGCACAATTATTACACGATGTCTACAAAGATGTCCTTATGGTACACTAACGTCAATAATCTAAGCATAAATTGTGCCTCAGGAGTATATCCAGCAATGTTTGATATGGTAATATCAGCCGAATTAATCAGAATTATTGGCACCTGCTGAAGTATTTGATATAATGTGTTGAAAAGAAAACAGTGTTAAGCTACATTATAAGGATATGTTTAATAGAAGTAAAATCATCACTGCAGAGCTCTAGAGTACATACACCTTTAGAACAACCCGTGTCAAAGGTGCACGTGCTACCATCTGCGCAATATTTTGCGACCGTCTTTTGATCGACAACTCTTCTATTTGCAGCATAATGTTTAAGGTACACGAGGACAATTCTGGCGTAAGGACAAAGATAATAGTTGATCATGCTTCTGGAAATGGATATAAGACGATATCGAAGTCATTAAATGTCCCAAAATCAAAGGTTTGGAACATCATCTTAATGTATCGTGATACTGGTTCGTTGGAGAACACGAGTGGGTGTAGCAGGAAGTAGATATTTGCAGAGCGAGACGGGCAGATGCTAATGAGATCAGTGAACAAAGATCCTAAGATGATAACCAGAGCCAATTTGGCAAGGACAGGATTATATGCTTCACGGTCAACAATTACGCGAGCTCTTAATAGAGGTTGCTTGTTGGCGTAATGTCTCCAAAAGATGCCATTATTGAAGAAAAAGCTTACTTGAAGCTTGCGAGGAAGTTCCTGAAGATTCATGGATGTTTTGGCGCTCTATCCTGATGTCTGGGGACACAAATAGAGTTATTCGATCACAACGATAGGGCTACCATGTAGAAAAAAGGCCTCCCTACCGCCAAACATGGTAGGGGTAGCATAATGTTAACGGGTTTTTGTTCTGCCCAAAAAGATGGCTCGAATTGAAGGGTCGATGAACAAAGAGAATAGTCTCAATATTTTGAATGAAAACCTGAAATCGTTGGCGAGGCGATTGCGATTAGGGTGCCGTCGGATCTTCATACAGGACAATCAAGAATCAAGATTCAAGAATTGTTTAAAAGTTAAAGGATTGATGTTCTCCTATGGCCTGCTCAAACTCCTGGCTCAAATCCTATAGGAAATTTATGGTAGGAATATATGAAGATCATCTAATTTGAAGCAGTTAAAAGAATATGCGATTAAAGAATGAGCTAAAATATCGTCTGATTTGTGTCAGAAGAGAAGGGAATAGCCACGCAGACTGAAAGAAGTTTATTAGGCAAAAAGATACACTATTGATTGTTAAACCTTGAATCTTGTAGATTTTCCAATAATTTTGAACCATCCAATTATTTTGATTTTCTATTTTGATTGTTATGACTAAATTGCTTTGTAAATTTAATTGTTGTTTGGTGTTCCTAAAATACTTGCGCGTATATTGACCAAATATTATTTGTGTAGACATAATTCTATCGAAAAATGTAATAAAAAATTATGTTCGAAGAAGTGTGCCAATAATTGTGCGCATGACTGTATGTGTACTGATTTCCGCGTGGGGGTGTGTGCCCGTGTGCAATTATGGACGGAATTTCGCATTCTGCCTTAGAATTAGAACTGAAGTTGTTTTTTCTCAGATAGTTATATACAAAGCAGTTCAGTTTCTAGAATAATATTTCAAACATCTAACTTTCTTTTCACTCTATGAATAGGCTCTGTGCTCAGATGGCTGTGTTCAATTAATATTCAGATACCAGTGTTTCTACTGACGGTCATTGAGTAAAAAACACAAACAAGCTATTTAAAACTTACAGTCTTCCAAATAGACACTATCTTATAGACTATAAGTTTGCCCCGTAGCTACCAGCTGACAAGTAATATATATTTTATATAAGATGATGAGGATCAAATTATCTATCCTTTTCTATAGGATGATGATGGCTAGTACTCAATACAGAAAAAACCATCGCAAAACGACAACTACTTTCCGAATAGAGGTTGAAAGAATATGTATCCACAAATGAAAGCTCACCATAATATATGTGAAAGTTGGGCTAGCAACTATATCACATCCATTGTTCATAAAATATGTTGAGTAAGTTTGTTTTCGTTCGTCACTTGGCAATGGCTTTAAAAATGGGAAGCATTTAATACATATGTAATATATCTTGAAGATGCCGAGAGGAATCTTCTCCAGATATCCTTTTTATACTTAAAGATAGTATTTTCGTTTGCTTTTCGTAGTAATTTTTTATTCTCTTAACGAAAAGAAGTCACTATATATACAGGGTAGTGTATGTAAGGACATATCATTACCAGGCTGTTGCTTCCTTCAAACTAATTCATATGCCTTTATTAATTTAACTCAGGAAATGAAAAGACACACTGTTATTGTTGCCTTAATTGCAAAGCAATGAGATTTAGAAATTGAAAACTTGTCGAATGTTGCCAGATCATTTGTTCATAACGTTCGGAAGGGGTTGGAAGCCTCCGGTGGGGATGTTTCATCTGCAGCTAAGCGAAAAAGGCATTCTCAAAGTTCTGACACTATCAAGACACCAGAGTTTGTAAAACAGGTCCAGACCATTATTGATGATGACCCCAGAAAGTCAATGAGGGCCATTTCCAGAGATCTCCAGGTGTCGGAGGGCACTATCAGAACTGTGCTGCACGAGGACATCCGATACAAGTCGCATATGATGAGGAGAGGTTGGTTCATGTCTGCGAAGACACGGGAAAACCGACTGATCCGCTCAAAGCGGTTACTCAACAAGGTCAAAAACCCTGAAGAACCTGGCATGCTCTGTTTATTCTCTGATGAAAAAAGATTCGACCAGAACCAAACAATCAACAGGTAAAATGACTGTGAAAATCCTAGCGTTAGTTGTGATGGTCTAGTTGTAATTAAAAAAGTCAAGAAAAAGGTAAGATAAAGGTAAATAGTAGTCAAAAATTAATGATAATGGTTTACTTCACCCCAGAAATAATAATAGAATAATTACTTTCAATGTTATCATAAAACATGACCTAATTTAGCAGTAACATAGAGAAGCATGAGTATGACCTGATTTAGGGTTAATTTTGGAATTTGATAAAAGAGAAATTGTAGAGGGAGAAACAAAATCATCCACGGACTTAGACCGTGTTACTTTTATTGCTGTTATCATTGCCCAAAAAGCGATATATTACCAAAAAACACCAAAAGCTGGTCACCTAGAATGAAGAGATGAAATAGATGGGGAAAAGACTAACCGATTGGTGCCTATTGAAAAGTAAACGAAGTAGAAAAAGACAAGATAAAAGATGGAGAGATGAGATAGAAAAATGTGCCGGTAAGACTTGGAAGAGGTTAGCACAATCAAGGCCGTCATGGAAGGAGATGGGAA
>VCCN01003981.1:1457761-1470392 GCA_006491835.1 Architeuthis dux
CACACACACACACACAAACACACACACATACCTTGAGGATTTTAGCTATCTAGTCACTTGTCACTAATTCTAATTTCTTTGTTTCATTCTTAATGCTTTATATTATTTCAGTTCGTATTGTATGTGGCAGCTCAATTATGCCTGAAGGCAAGGACGGATGAAGTGTTATTAGACCACACTAACATTAAAATTCTGAATCTATTTTTTCTTTTGTATATGAAATTTTTCAGTGTTGTTTATAGTTTCATATCAAGTTTTTGTTCACTAAAATATGGAAATGTCAAATCTAATTGACTTTGTCTTGGAAAAATAAGTAGCATTTCATTCGTAAGAAAATTCTTCTTCAGAATTTTATTCTAACAAAGATGAAGTGAGGCTGTCATTGTCTAATTATTTGTCAAGGAACTTTTGCATATTGTTGGTGGCTTACATCACTATATCTAGGTGTATATAAATGTTAACACATATAAATATGTTAGTTATTTGGATATTGTTGATTTATATAGTATTTAATAAAAACACTAATACCTAAATCAGATGATCTATGATGCCCACTAATGTTAGTTTATATTGATTTTATCATCTAAAGCATCATATGATTTTCAAAAGTTAAAAATAATGGCAATTACCTTTTTAAAAGTGTTCTTGTCCATGCCACACAAAATATTTCTTGTAAATCTTGAAAGCTTAAATTTAAAAAGTACCACATTATCTTTACTCAAAATGACTCAGAATTTTGAAAAATGAAAAAGTTCCTGACTATGATTTGAAAAATGTTGAGAATAATGAGTTTCATTTTATAAAAGTAGGTTTTAAAAAATCATTTCACCCATAAGATAGAGAACATATAAGCTGAATGAATAAATACATTGAGGATTTTATTACTGAAATCAGTTAAAGAGCAATTAGACTTTATCATTATATGCAATGAATTAACAGATTTATTAAGAGATAAATTAATGTTAATTTGCACCCTTTTATGACATGATTAAAAGTAGACAGAAGTTTGATTAGCAGCTAAAATGGTTACCACCAATTCACATATTACATTGAAAAAGAAAGAAAATAATTTCATTTTAGTTCAGGCAGAATTAAATTCAGGATCGTGGTTTGAATCCTGTGAGAGACTTCTGTTTACCAAAAGAACTTAACAAGTTCAAATAAATGGGGAAAAGCTAGTTTTCTTCTGTAAACAATACAGTTTAACTGTTCACTTGTAAATTTCAAATAAAGTGGAAATTCAAAAATGGTATTTGTGTTAATACCTTTAACTATTTTATCATATGGTAGCATGAGAAAAGTTTATTCAAATATGCCCCGGAATTGGTAATTTGGTTCCAACAGTACAATCTGAACATAGAATATAGCCTGAAAGGCATTAACTTCTTTCTTCAATTTATATAAATTCCTCTGTCTCATCATCTATCTTCTGATGTATTTTGTCTATCTATAACTCTCGATAGTTCATCTATTTTTGTCTTGGCATGTACAAATAGAATAAGTCTCTAAGACACTGAAATAGAAACTTCCTTCTTGTCATGCAGCTTTTAGGACCAAGGTAAACATGGGTAGATTTGTCCCATATGCAGATGCACACGCACACACCCACACATGCACACACCCACATACACACACACGCAAACACACACACACACGCAAACACACACACACGCAAACACACACAATGCTAAAATTCCAGTTAACAAAAGAGTGCATTTGGATGGCTAACTGTATAAAACAATTTGTATGATTAAATTTCATGGCTTTTTTCCTCATCAGTGGTCAAAAGTTAAGACCAACTTTTATTTATTTATTTTTAATAAAACAAGAAAAAATGGGGAGGAAAACAGAAAGGGAGAGAGAGAGGGGGGAGAGAGAGAGAGAGAGAAGGCGCTTAACTTTCTCATTGTGAAATGAATTCAGAAAAAGAAGAAAGAAAGCATAAAGGGTTTGCTGCTGGGGTCATGAATGGACATGAAATGAGACAAAGAGATGGATAAGGAAATCATTTGTTCTTGCGCGAAAGAAAAAACAAAAAACTGATAAAGAGAAGTAAAAGAGAGCAGTAAAAGCCAAAAAAAAAGAAAAATAGTCGAACAAAAAGGAAATACAAGTGCATAGAAAGAACAAAAAAGAAAAGCAAAAAGGCTTAAAGGAATACTTAGAGGTTGTTAAGAATTTACTTTGATTGCTTTTATTAATCCTTTCTTTTTAGTCGTGTGCGGATGGAGAAAAGAAAAAAAATGAAAATTATTCAAAAAAGAAAATACAAAAAAAAAAATATCAAAATGAAAAAATTGAAGAAAGCTTATTCAACATCTGCAGCAATACCAACCCTGGATATTATTTTTCGAGTGTCAGAGAAATTTTCCTATTTTAAAATTTTTGCGTAAAATTTGAAATTTGCTGAAATATTTATCATTTTTACAAAACAACTGAAATATTTGTAAACAACTTATTTTATAGAATACAAATTTTATCATCAATTTTATCATTAATTGGTAAAATTTTATCTTCAATTAGTAAAATTTTATCTTCAATTAGTAAATTTGTATCATCAATTGATAAGATTTTATCATCAATTGATAAGATTTTATCATCAATTGGTAAGATTTTATCATCCATTGGTAAAATGTTATCATCAATTGGTAAAATATTATCATCAACTGGTAAATTTTATCATCAATTGGTAAAATTCAATGAATTTGAAAACAATGTGAATGATTAATTATTTTTTTCCAAAGGTATTTTAAGCAACAATACTGAATTAGTACGATTTAGCATATATAGTTTCTTTTTGACGATAAACACAGTCAAAATATAAATTACATAAATTTTGACTGCATTTGCTGTCAATCTACATATATTAGTAGGGGTGAGTTAAAAAAAAGACTTTCAAATAATCCCCACCCCTGTCCATAAGCAAAAGGAAAGTAGTTTCTTTTTAATGATGAAAAATAAATGGGTTTAGAATCTCAAAAATCCTTTGAGACACAAGAAGGTCAAAGGTGTTGGGGGTCTGCATGCAAGATGGGGTAACACTTAAGGTCTTAGGTGTTTGGGGCAGGAGAACAGCGAAAAAGGTTATGCGAGAGGGAAAAAGATCACAATCTTTCATGACCCTTTATATTAAGCAGGAAATTGTTTTGTCGACTGAGTGTGTATGCTGAGTCTTGATGGCCATGCCTCTATTTCTTCTCTCACTAACTAGACTAAAGATATTAAAAAAATATTTGTAAAATATATTTAGTAGCAAAATCAGATAATAGAAAGTGGTGTTGAAAAAAGAAAGAAAGCAGAAAGAAGAGGAAAGATGGAAGAGAAAGAAAGAGATTCCCAACTACACAGAATTGATAAAAAAGAAAATTGAGAAGACGGACATTAGGTAATAAAAAAAAGGTAATAATGAAGGGAATAATTTATCAAAAGAATGTAAGAGTAAGAAACAATATACTTGAATATACTTGAAATAGGCTTTTTTCGACAGCAGTTAATTGCATCATTAAGCCAGCTTCAGTGTAGTTGGGCTGTGTTAAACTAATAAGAAAAATCGTAGTTAAATTTGGTATGTCAGATATCAGAATAAAGATTATTTAAAAATATATTAATATCCTCGGTTGTGACCATCTTTTCACTTAGGCTGTTCCATGTGGCTAAAATAATGGAAATAATGGAAATTAAAACCGTTTAAGGAATAAATAAGACGATGAAGGAGTAAATAGAAAGAATGAGTGCCAGATAAAATCAGAGGTTTACTTCTTGAATGAAGAAGTTAAGAAAATTTCAAAACCATCCATCTTTCCCTTTTAATAATCTAGCTTTCAACCTTTTCTCTCAATTCTGGTTTCTTTACTTTCCTTATTATTTTTCTTCTTTAAAACACTGAGCCCTTCTGTACTCTTTACCGTCTGTCTCCTTTACCACCCCTCATTTTCATAATCTCTATAACCTTCCCTAACAGCCAGCTAACCTTACCTACTGACCAACAACTAAAAACCTTCCGGTCAGACTGTCAACCTTTTTGTCTTTTTCATTAATCGTACATCCATCTTTTTGACTCTCTGTACCCCATTCTTGCCACTCCCTCCCCCATCACATTCACCCCTGTCACTCTCTTAATTCCCCTCCATTTTATTCTTGCACTTTTCACTTCACTTCATCCTCACCCCCTTTTCACGAACACCAAATAAGTGGCAGCAGCTATTGCACCCCGGCTAAGGCCTCAACATCAACTCCCTCCCCTGCTGTCTCTGCTCGCCTCCCCCCTGGACACATATCAGTCCCATCATTTTGTGTGTTTCATTTCTTTATTATGACTGTCGCCGTTGCTTCATCCAATAGCCCCTCTGCCTTTTTACCTCTTGCGAATTTCACCTTTGCATCTCTCCCCTACCGCCTACCTCGTCTTCCTCATTTTCATTTAGGCAGAATTCAAAAAGACGAAGAAGACTGACCTAACCCCTAAACACACACCACCACCCCTGATACCACCCCCCAATTACTTCCTTCTTTCTTCCTTCTTTCTTCCTTCTTTCCTCTTTTTTACCCTCATTTAGCCCTGGACTATCAACCTCTAAAAACTTTAGAGAAAAGTACAGCAGATGTCAAAAAGAGATGAAGCCTTGGTGACATGCTGATGAAGGGTAGTTGATGGTTGGGTCGAAGGCAGTGGGTGAGTGAGTGGTGGGGGAAACAAGGCAGGGTGAGAGACAGAGAAATTAGAACACAAGGGAGGGGGAATTGGTGGTTCTCATTTAGAAAATTGCATATAAAGAAAGAATGATGCCAGTAAGAAAGTAATGAGGGTTGGACTGAGAGGAAGTGGGTGGTTGGTTGGTTGAGGCTGCATCTCACAAAATAAAATTACATTACATACACATTTTAATGAATGCCCCATAAATTACACTTGGCCAATCATATATATATATATCTCAGAGGAGATATAAGCAAGGTTAGTAAACACTCCCCGCCTTTTTTCTTTTAAAAAATGGTACTGCCCTAAAACAAAAGAACAAACTAAATATAAGATTTAAAACTTGAGGGAGGTGGTGCTTGATCATCACTGCTGAGGAACCATGGTATAATGACTGTTTTGTTTTAAATCCCCGAAACAGTTTCATAGCAACAACTGATGATCCCTACAAGAAAATAATTATATTTATAATATAAGATCTAATTTTGTGTAAAACATAAATCCATCTAAACATCTCTCATTAACAGTTATTAGTGAAAAATTGACATACATGACAATGGAATAAACAAATAAAACAGAACATAAAAACATTTCTGTAGGAAAGATATTTATTTTTAAAAAAACATTTTTCGTGGTAACACCCTGAAGTTTTAAGACTGTAAGACTTATGTAAATATAAACTCATATAAATATGAAACTTTCTTTTTTTTAGTAACATCTTTAGTGTTTGAAGCTACAAAGCTTTTTAGACTACAATTATGCATCAGTTATTCTGCATAATTACAATTATACGTCAGTTATTCTGCATAATGTATCTATATATATATATATATATGTGTGTGTGCGTGTGTGTGTGTGTGTGTATGTGTGTGTGTGTGTGTGTGTGTCTAATAAAAATGTTAATGATAATATGTTATTATTTTTATTTTCCTTGAGGCTCCTGTAATTTTGGGTCCCACATTTCAAATCATCCTCTGGTCTTGTCAGCTGTATCAAATTATCTCACTCATCTTCATCCATCTAGATGATGATGATGATGACAATGATGATGACTTGTGAAGTGGAATATTTTAAA
Organism: Architeuthis dux; assembly: GCA_006491835.1. Classification (NCBI taxonomy): domain Eukaryota; kingdom Metazoa; phylum Mollusca; class Cephalopoda; order Oegopsida; family Architeuthidae; genus Architeuthis; species Architeuthis dux. The sequence continues at coordinate 1,463,530 of VCCN01003981.1, forward strand.
TAACAGTGTTAAAAGGCAACCAAGCATTTCTTTTAAATAAGTTATATTCAGAATTGCTTTTAAAATTATCTTTAAACTGTGCTACTCAATTTTACATGAAACATATCAATATCTTGGAACCGAGCACTATGTTACTACCAAAAACATCATAATTGTCAAACTCCAGTCCGAGTTGGGGTTGACTTTATTTCACTCCCATAACAAGAACAACAAGAACAATCCTCATCAAATTTAGGGGACTAAACTCTTCACTGTTTGTCTATCACATTACGTTCAACCAAACCGATATATAAAATTAACATTTCCCTACCATGATTTGAAATTGAAAGGAGCCAAACTGACAAGTCTTACCTACAAATGTATTTATTATATCTGAAATCAAATGATGGATAATTTTTTATCCGACAGAATATGATAATTATAATGACATTTATTAGTTGAGAACCTATATTTGCCTGGCGCTGGTGTGAGCGACTACTAAATGAGCAGCCTAAATCATAAATGTGAATAAAGAATATTTATTATACAATACAAAACTTGCAGTAATCATATCCAGTTGGAATAGAAGTAGGAGTTGAGTTTGATCAAGACACCAGCCAGGCTTGTTATCATCATTAAAAATGTTGAATTATGCAATTTTTATGGATTCTTCAAGTTCTTGATTTGTTACTTGAAAAAAGATTTAGGTGCATTAAAAGTTCAATATTTCTGCATTGGATGTTTTTGAAGTTCATGAACTGATATGGCAATTTAGACAGATGTAATATTTTTATAAGAAATGTTTTTTTAAAAGAATACTCTTGGTAGTCATCTGATTAGAAATTAAGTAAAGAGAATATTGTTTGTATTTTGACATTAATTTGCATATTCTTCCAAATAAAACTATTTATTATTGTCATATTAACAATCTATATAAATGATTCTGTGTTGATATGAATAAAGATAAAACAGTTATAAATACATTTTGTGTTAATCAAACATATGCTTTTGAAATTATTTTTATTGTTTATTTTTTTCAAATTGTATGATTGGCATGTTTCTTGCCTATATAGCTTTTAATTATTTGTTTCTTTTCAGATAGTGAATGTCAATATCTAAAGGATGATGAAGATAAAAAAGGATTATTAATATTAGAAATAACTGCTGATAGATAATTTTACAGCACTTCTGGAAGAACATATTTCATGAGGAAAAAGATGTTTTGAGGAAGTAATTGGTGCAAAAAGATGAAGAAGAAAGCAGAAAACAAAATATAAAAGACATTTAAAAGCTTCTCCATCAGACATTTAAAAAAAATAATATTTACTAGCATGCAAAGGGAAATTATGAATCACTGCCACACATATATGCTGTGTTGGAGGTGATCAATTAAAAAGTTGGAAAAAGGGGTGATCAATGAATAAGTTACTTCTCTTGCCTTTTGTTAGGCTGTGATCACTAAAAAAGTTTTGAATTTTCAAAAAACCAAGTGGGCACAAACTAGTGACCAATTTAGCATAAATTTACATTGCATATTGAACCCCCTTCTAAAAACCTATTGAGGGGAGTAAATTTTCAAAAACAAAAAATACATTTCCCCTACTCATTGAAGGGAGTGTGTGTACAAAATCTCAAGTTTCTACTATGAACGGTTAGGGCTGGACGAAGTTCAGATACATAGATACATACATAGATACATATAAATGTCAGAACATGTGAATAACCTAAAGGGTAGCAGTGATTAAAAAGTAATTCTTATAAACATACTTGTATATACTGATTGATTAATAAATGTTAGAAGTGAGTTTGATTTTGTTAATTTTCAAAACAGAAACCTTGAAATATTACCAAAATCAACCAAACATTTTTTGTATTATTGTGTGATGACAATTATGTTATTTTCAAAGAGAAGTTATCATTTTTGAAAAGTTGTCTTTGGTCAGATGAAATTGGAGAAAGAAAAACTGAAAATGGCTCTGACTGGCCATGATTGTTTCTCAGTTTCTCAGCTTCTTTCTCAAGTATCTTTATATTAATTCTAGTTTACTTGCAAAATGATCCTTTCTAGAGATGAGCTCAGCATGTTTCTTGCCACATCACAGAAGCATTCATCAATATTAAAGGCTTTTGAATCCTTATACATAAAAAATATGATTAGCTGACCTAAAGATTTCATTATATTTTGAACATAATAATCCTACATGCTTCTTCTATTAATGTTAAATTAAACTAGTATTCCGAAGGAAATTATGAATCACTGTCACCCATATATGCTTCTTTTCACCTCATAAATTAAGCAGTGATGATGGTAAGATTAAGTTACATTGATGAAAATACTACCAGCATGGTTTGAACCATAAATTGAAGATTTAAAAAAAAAACAAAAAAAATAGGTCTGCTAGTCACTCAATGGAAACCTTCACATGACCAATGTATTTAGGCAGCATGCCATGTTGGGTGTGATCAATTAAAAAGTTGGAAAAGGGCGTGATCAATAAATTAGTTATTTCTCCTGTCTTTTGTTGGGCTGTGGTCACTAAAAAGTCTGAATTTTCAAAAATCAAGCACAAATGCTGGCAGACAAATTTAGCATAAATCCAAAGAACATATTTGCCTTGATTCAGTGGCGTAGCAAGGGTTCTCATGCCCGGGGGCAAAAATAATTTTGAAATGTTTTGATTATTTATTTTGACTCATTACCCACTTAATGACAATAACATGAAGAATTAAATACCACCTTACATAGGCCTAATATAAAGTCGCACTATAAGATTTAATTAATATAAATTGAATTAAAATATTACTTATTTTATTAAACAAATTTTTATCCTATGACATTTTTCCTACCCAGAAAATGAAAGTTGTGACTTTTCTTCCTACCCAGAAAATCAAAGTTGTGATTTTCTTCCTATTACTTTTCTTTTGGTAGCTCAGAGTAATGCTACATTGTGACTTTTGTTCCATGACTTTTATTCTTTTTAAAATATATTGTAGACTTTGCGCCCCTTCACACTTGCGCCCGGTTGCAATTTCCACCCTGTCGCCCCCCCCCCCCTCTTGCTACACCACTGCCTTGATTGCTTCAAATTGGTTCAAAAGATTTTATATTAGGCCATGAAAATTAACAGAGAAACATATATGCATCCATATTTCTTGGCATATTTAGATATGATATTTTTAGATTGAGTAATACATTATGATTATTACTGCCAATTAATTAGAACTCACATTCCTACTTTGATTTTCTAGATTTGAATCATCACTCTGTCTAGTGCAGTGGTTTCCAGAATAAGGCTATTAGGTAAAAATAAATAAAAGTCTAGTGATAACGGTTTCTGCACTTCTATCTATCAAGTCGAAGGCTCGAAATAAGTTCCAAGTTGAGAATGATTTAAGATGTGCTCTCTCACTAATAGACCTACAAATCAAAGAACTAGTTTTAAAAAAAAAGACCAGAGATCACATTTATGCGCATATCAGTTATGATAACAGAATTCTTAATTTTTTTGTAATAAATTGGAATTTCAAATGATGTGTTCCTAATTATTTTTGCTTGCTTTCTTTACACAACAGTTGTACAATTATAAAATATTCTTTGTTGCAACTTAATAAATGGAAGGGGGGAATACTAGTAATCTTATTGACAAAAGTGGGGAATGAACCGAAAGGTTGGGAACAACTGGTCTAGTGTGATTGTAAGTTTGATTTTCAACAACAGACTTTATTAGTGCTATATACCTGACCACATTCTATAACAAATTTGGTTTTAGAAAAAACTTGGATAGCAAGTAATCATTATTAATTTATAATGTTATTTAATAGACATTTTCTAATAATTGATGATCATCAGATATTAGGAAAATATGAAAAAAAAAAAATGAGTAAAATAGATATCAAATGTAAAATGCTTGCTCCAATATCTGAACCTTAGACAGTTTTTTATAGGTTAGGAAACTTTACATAAAATGCTTGAACTTTTGTAAACATTAAGAGACTCTTAATTTTTATCGTCTACAAATATTAATTTATAGCTTTTCTCTCACTTAATTCATGTTATTTCTTTTCAAAGAATTCATTACTTCTATTTGAAACTGTTTACAAATTCATCATTTTCATTTAGTGCTATTTGCAGTTATTACATTTATTGTTGCTTGTTTTAATCTAACCCTAATAAGTTCATTGTTTTTTGTTACTTTTCTGTTTCTTAATGTCATGATCATTATAATGTTACTTTTTCTTCTGCTACTGATTATCATTTATTTTCCTTTTCTTAATATCAGTATTCATGTTATTAACTTCAACAAAGATATTTGTTATTTCCATCATTCTTCGTTTTTCTTTCTTCCATTCTTGCAGTTGTTATTAATATTATTCATCTTTTCTATTTTTCTATTTTCTCTAATGATCATTAGTTAATCACTGCCACCCACAACACTGGTTTATTGCTGGGTTTAGGTTATTCATGTGTTTTGACATTTATATGTATCTATCTATCTATGTATACACACTTCGCCCAGCCCTAACCGTACATAGGAGAAACTTTTTGCACACATACTCCCCTCAATGAGTAGTGCAATTTTGTTTTGTTTTTTGAAAATTCCCCCCTCCTTAATAGATTTTTAGAGGGGGGTTCAATTTTCAATGTAAGTTTAAGCTAAATTGACCTCTTGGTTTGTGTCCAGCAGCGTTCACGCTTGTATTTTTTTAAATTTGGAATTTTAGTGCCAAACAAAAGGCAAGAGGAGTAACTTATTCATTGATCACCCCTTTTTCCAACTTTTTAATTGATCACCCCCAACACAGCATATATGGGTGGCAGTGATTCATAATTTCTCTTGGAATGCTAGTTGTTATTGTCTTTATATGATTTATTTCTACTTTTTCTAATTCATTTTCCATTCGTTCCTTTTTTATACATTTAATATTAATAGTGGTATTGTTATTTCCTTTCTTTCTTATCTCTCTTTTTATTCCCTTTGCTTAATTCTTTAATAGTCTTCCAGCTACTGTTATTACCTTACTATTGTTATCGCTGTGAGATCATTTCCTCATTCCTTTTCAATTTACAATCAATCAAATCTTGTCTACTTTTTCATCTATATCCTGACAATATCTTTCATACATTTCTGCTATCAAGTTCAATCATTTATTGATAAAACTGGCCATTACCATTTGCATGAAGTAAGAACATAAATGATTTTTAGATACACACATTGATTTTCGAGTGCTTTCCATTACTGGAATTTACTTTTACTCTAAATTTTTGATAATAATTATTCCTTTTATTGTTTATACTTATTATTACTTATACTCTTGGTTCAATTTTTTTTAATAATCAATTACTGTGTACCTCATAATCATCATCATTATCATTATTGCATCGTCACACTAGTGCAATATGGAAATTATTGCGGGGGGATCAAGTGACAGCAAATCTTCTCAAATGTTCAGTATTATCATCAGTATTCTTTTAGGCTTAAGTAATGCAGTGGTCTTTATTGTTTCAATGTATGTGTCAATGCAGTGGTCTTTATTGTTTCAATATATCTGTTAACTTTGTAGTTAGAAAACTGGGCTTACATGCAGAATTTGTGAAAAGAAAATCTGATTCAATGGATTTTAGTGCTCTAAATTTTGATGTGGGCAGATAATAAATATAACAATAAAGTGGCCTTCTGCCAGACTAAGCTGGGATTAGTAAATATCAATAATAATGATAACTAGCATTCCAAGAGAAATTATGAATCACCGCCACCCACATATACTTATTATTACCTCATAAATTAAGAAGTAGTGGTGGTAAAATTAAGTTACCTTGATGAAAATGCTACCAGTATGGTTTGAACCATGAATTCCTGATTTACAAAAAAAAAAACAAAGAAAAATAATGGTCTGGTTAGTCACTCAATAAAAACCAATGTCTTTAAGCAGCATGTTGCGTTGGGGGTGATCAATAAAAAAAAATATGGGAAAGGGGTGATCAATGAATAAATTACTTCTCTAGCATTTTGTTGTGCAGTGATCACTAAAAAAAGTCTGAATTTTCAAAAAACAAGGATGATTACTACCGGACACAAATTAAGGGATCAGTTTAGGATGAACTTTCATTGCAAATTACCCCCCCCCACACACACACACTAAAAAACCTATTTAGGAGAGGGAAATTTTCCCTACTCATTGAGGGGAGTGTTTGTGCAACATTTCAAGTTTCTACTATAAATGGTTAGAGATGGGCGAACTCCGGATAAATAGATACATAGATGCATATAAATGTCACGACACATGAATAAGCTAAACCCAGCAACAGTGTTTAAACTGGACTGTTGTGGGTAACGGTTATTAATCAGTAGTAGTAGTAGTAGTAGTAAAATTCAAGTGAAAATAAGAAAAGTAACAAGAATAAGACAAAATATGAAGAGATATTTTTGAATAATGGTTATGACCTTGCTGATGAATATTACGCTAATAAAGTAATTACAAATTAAAAATTAGTAATTATGAAATATTAATCAATACAAATACTTTCTTGTGATTGTTATTATATGTTTTTTTCTTTTAATTATTTTGTTTCCACCATCATTATCATTGGCATCATCATTGTATTCTTTTCAGTGCCTCCTCATCTTTGCTCTTTATTTAGTCTTCAGTTAAAATCTTGTTATTATTATTATTATTATTATTATTATTAATAATAATTTAATCATCATCATTATTATTATGATGTGGCTGTTACAATTCATTTTGTTCATTATCATTATCACCATCAACTGCATCATTGACATTTTTACATTTTTTAAAGTTTTATAAAACTTCTTCTTCTTCTTTTTTTCTTCTTCTTCTTTACTACTTTCATCATCATCATCATCATCATCATCATCATCATC